>JAIKVE010001626.1:0-10940 GCA_024679115.1 Phytophthora pistaciae
ACGGGCAGACCATACAAACCTGAAGACAACGACAGAAACAGTGTGCACGTTTTCCGTATTTACACATCCAGATTTCACACATATCCGAAAAACATCCTCAAGTTGAAGAAGGGCACGTTTAGAAACGAAAAGTGAGCGGTATACTCTCAGCCTAAGGGCTGAGAGAACAGCCTAAGGGCTGAGAGAATAATGTAGTGCTGGAAGAGCACCATTTTGCCATTTTGCCATTTTGGTTGTAACGCTCTCTACGTTGCAGAGCCAGCGTTTCTCGTTAGAGCTCTATGCGGCCAGTAATGTAGCGAGAGCCGACCTCCCATTCGAGGTACCTTGACTCCGCTCTCGTTGTCGTGATTCGTGCTGCACGTACATTCTAGGACGAACAAATTTTGCGTTGCTGGGGAGTTACTGCTACGCCGACGAACAAAATACTGGTGGTTCCAGCACACTTGCAGCTTTCTTGTACGTGTGCCTGAAAATTTAATCTGATGCCTACATAAAGAATGGCTATAGGAAGGTGTTTGCTAGACCACTTCCCAGTTTGACACACTTTTGATTTCTAACTCGACAGGTACCCAACTCTGAAAGGTGTAAGGTTATTCTTATTAGTATACGCAAACCCGAGCATTTATCAAGATGAATTAGCAGTGCAACTCCTAATGGACGCTTATGGATAAACTATAGTACACCTGCGAACGTCGACAGCCAAAAGTCTCGAATTGACGAGCTCTCACATGAAGAACATGGGCTGGTTATAAAGTGCTCGCCGCAGATCGCCAATCGTGGCGTAGTGCACCGGAGCTCCCCACATAGAATTTTGGCCATAGATCGGGAGTTGTTGAATTGGCCCACCAAGCTGTCCGAGTCCCGGAGACCTCCGCTGCCACAGATTGGCACCGTTGAAGACCATAGCTGTCACCTGCTTGGCCACCTCAGTCATGTTCTGCTTCTGTTGCTTGTCCTCGTCAGCAGACGACTCGGCTGGCAGCTCCACTGGTTCCTCCTTCGAGACTTTGCAATGCGGTTGCTCCTCCAGTTCGTACAATGAAGTTGGTTCATTCTTCTCCACCGGCTCCACCGGCTCGTCGTAAAAGGCCTCGGGCGATGACGAGAAGTCAAAGGCGTTAAAGCCCAGGTGCATCTCGGTACCGGCCGACTTGGGCCAGTAGCCGTCCTCAAACTGGCTGCAGAGTCGATCCTGCCGCTGCTTCTGTCGCCAATTGGCCGAGATTTTGCGCTTGCGGCCTTCATCCTCGTCGAGTGCATCGACCTTGGGCGATAGCGACAGCGCTGCAGACTGCGGTTGGCCGCGACAAAGGCGGCGATGGTGAGCGCGGAACCTCTCGACCTCGGAGGCTGATCGGTTGGCTTGAACGCCGTCACACGGCAGTGCAGGCGGCGTAAACTGGAACATGATAAAAAAGCTGAGCTTTAGGGCGCTTGTGTAGTAGACTGGCAATCGGAGAATGAGCGCGGACGAGCAATGCGGCGAGGATTCGGTCCGTCCAGGTTGAAGTGTGACAGGCTCACTTTTCAGCCAATCCCGACGGAGTGCACGGAAGCGTCAGATCGGCGTTGCAGCGGCTGAAGTGCATTGACGAACGCCGGCATTAATGCCCCCGCTGCCAACGGTTCTCAGATGACGTCGGAGAGCGAGTCGGCCTGTCCCCCCAACACAGGCGCTGCAATGGCAGTCATTGGTCTTCATCTCCATCTGCCGGAAATGTAGTGCAATGTGCTGTTCAGTACGCACGCGCCGCACCGGCGCCAGCCGCAAAGATCGGTGACAGATACGACCCAGTGACTGGGCGGCTGGTGGGGCAGCGATTGGCTTCTTCAGCGCTGGGTCGTGGCGTGTGGATTACAGCGGCAGGTTGCCAGAAGATGCTCGCACATTAGGCTGCCTCGCTCAGTGAAGATCGCCCCAGCGGCGGCTCTGAGCGTGGGGCGTTCGACGCTCCACCGTGGCAGTGATGCTTAATAACAGGACCTGCTGAACACTGCAGAATCGGCACCAACCATGGGAGCATGTTCTAGGCAACAGTTACAAGCAACACCCAGTGATTGGTGGAAAAGAGGATGATTACCTGTTGAAAAGATTAGTATTTTGGGCACGTTGAAGTTGGCGGCCTGCATTAAAGAATGCGTAAGCTCGAGATGCCGAAAGCCGCGTCTTGCTGCTCCACGCGCGGGAACAGCTCAGCGCGCATGACCTCGTCCAGTGCGCCCAGCGCTCGGTTCGCATGAAACACCACCACGCGGTCCCGGTCGACGCGCGCCACGTGCTTGAGCGTGTGGTAGAGCGGCGAGAGCTGGTCCGGCATGAGCTCCAGCATCTTCCACCCAAGCAGCTCCACGAGGTATCGCAGAACAAACACGGCTCCACGACGCACGGCCACTACGCGCTGCTGCTGCTCTTCCTCTTGGTGCTGTCGCAGCTTTTGCTGCTCTTCAGTCTCAGTCGCATCGTGGCTGGCCGGCCGGGACTTGGCTGCAAGCTCAAGCTCCATTTGAAGAACGCCAAAGACGCAGGTCATAACATCAAGCAGGAACGGCTGGAGCCCCCACTGCAAAAGTGCGCACACTTCGGCAAGATTGGAGAGACAGCTTGCTCTCAGGGTGGCGGCCGCAAGAAGCTCCTGCTCACCACTTTCGGGCTCGTTGGCTGGCTGTGTCGCTTCTTCTGTCTTCGAGTCCGGGCCTTTAACCTCCTGGATAAGCTGGACCCGCTTGCTCGCCTCCTGTTGCATAAGCTCCACGCGCTTACTCTGCGAGGGAGGCGGACGGATGCAGTCTAAGTACGCATAGACGAACAGCTTGCCGTACTTGGGGAGTGTCTCGCCGCAGCGCTTTGCTGAGAACAGTAGCGCCTCGCTAAGTTTGATACGAGACTCGAGTGAGTTGCTGGAGTCGAGTAGGGACTTCACCAACGCGGGGATAGCAACATCGGGGTGAGCATCTGCCAACGCAGCCAGACCCTGCACGGCTGCAAGAAAGACGTAGCTCTCGGAGTCGTGTAGATGAAGAAGAAAGACGCGAGCTAAGGCATGCACACGGGGTGTCCACTCTGCATCGTGCGCATGAGCATGACTCCGACGCACAAGCTTTGTCAGCGTGACAACACCGCGCGCACGCAGTGGCACCAACTCGCTTGAGAGATCTTGTTCAGCCTCCCGAAGCACTTCTTCGAAGCTCTTCTCACCCTCTCTCGCTGTGCTAGTTCGATTGTTTTCCGACGCACCACGACTTAAAATCTGGGCACGCGCATTACTCGACAGTTCAGCAACTTCAGGTCGTGGATGGCGCGATAACACTTCCAACACGGGTAGCATAGCACGGAGCTGTTGCTCCTCCGAGTCGCTACGACGAGAGGATCCAGCCTCCAGAATGGTCATTACCATACCCAGACATATCGTCAGGATCTCGTCGCCTTCTTCCTCTTCTTCAGCGTCTTCTAATGGCGTAATGTTTCCTTGCTGCTGCTCTTTATCCACCAGCTTCATAGCAGGCGTGTTGTACGTCTCCAAGACTGTACCAATACACTGCAATACCGTAGCGGCACTGCGCAGCACAGATGGTCCTAGGCACTCAATAAGTGCCAGCAGCAGTGTCAGTACCATTTCAACACCTTCCGCACTCGTGGGGCTTTTCATAGGCTCGTACAAGGCCAAAGGCGACGCTGCATCTTCCTCCTTGTCGATCAAATTAAGGCCCTCACTCCCGCCGTGCTTCCGCACTTGCATGTATGTTAGCAGGAGGGACGAGAAAAGGTCGCCCACCACTTCTGAGCTTTCAAGCTCCTTGTCGCCCAGAAGCTCCACCAACGGCATTATCAGCATTTTCAATGAGTCGGTGGCATCTTCTTCATCTGTCGATAGAGTAGGCGGTTGGACAAGACGAAGCGAAATCCCACCACCACCTCCAGCACAAAACTGTCGTAGTGGCCTCCACGATTCTTGATCATACTTTCTTTGGTACCCACACGCTGTCAGCGTAGGCTGGAGTGGCAATGTTACGGGTAGCACGGCCACTTGTAATAGCAACGACGCACTCGAGCACGATCGGATCCACGCAGTAAGAAGCGCACGCAGCGGTGTGGCCAGAAAACTCTTGCTTGTTGCCGCGAAGGCATACACATGGAGGAGGGGGCGCACTAATGGAGCAACGGCCTGCAGGAAGCGCTGCGAAGGTGGTGGGCCGCACAGTAGCAGCCGCGCAATCTCAACACAGTGCGTCAACGCAGCTTCATTCGCCTCTCCGGGCGGAGTAGAAGCATTCAACCGACTATCCTCATAAATCAACAACGGGTGGAACAGCTTCGACAAGATCTGGGTGTCGAATAACGCTGGGTGGCGTGTCGCGATCTGGTCCGCCAGTAGTGCTGCCATTTCACCAAGCAGCTTGCTGGTAGTGTTTCCCTTTTCAGGAGTCACCGCTGCCAGCAACAACTCGCGAACCTGTGCGCATAGAGCCCTTGCATATTTATCGGGGTCTTCACCACTGGGGCACTGGCAGATGAGAGTGGCCACCTGCATTCTCGCTTGCGTATTTCCCTCCTCCACGGCCCCAAGCAACATCTCGATTGTAGCGACGATGCCTCCATCCTCCATTAACAAGCGTGACAACAAGTTCCCACACCGCGCCTTGAACCGTTGACCAACAGCCTGTTCACTCGCAGCAGGGGTAGCTTGCCCCAGAGCTGCACGCAGACTACTCATGCTCATCCGCAGCGGCAGCACACGCAGCACCATCTCTCTCAGTCGAATGAACTCCGTTTGCACAGGCCTCGGCTTCTCTGTATCCATCGCCACCTCTCCATACACTAGCAGAGCTAGCAACTCCACCACGTACTTGGGCAGCAGAATCGGCTGGAACTGGGGCAGCGACAGAAGCTGCAACAACGCCTGTGTGATACCCAACAGCTCGCTCGATGTCTCTTCACTCGTCCGCTGACCGTCCACCATAACTCGGGTGTATCCGCGATAGCCCCACATCAGCACGTCCTTGGAAACTGCACCAAACCAACCCAAGCACAACAACACCACACATCAGTTCACTGTCCATCTCGTCTCTCTCCAAGTAAAACCTCCTTACTCTCCAACGTGCGTGTAGGCTTCCTCTTTTCGATGGGCATCAACACTCCAGCAACCACGCGAGGGCACGCGCCCCAGCAGAAGAGCAGCTCCACTGCCGCCTGCAGCACGGAATAGTCGCGCAGACTCAGCAGACCCGCGGGCGCCTTGGGCTTCTCCGCCTGTCGGGGCGTCTGCGGGCCCATTTTCTTCCTCTCTTGGGCCTCGAGAGCGTCCAGACGCGTCATGCACAGGCACAATTGCTGGAAAATGGGCACCAGGCCGCGTCGCCACGCTTCGTCGTGCCATTGAGCACCGTCCTGCGTCTCGGAGGACGCGCACAGCACGCGCACGGCCTCCACGACATGGCGGTGGACGTCCGCAGCGTCCTCTGTCTTTTTGATGTCCCGCAGAGCGTCCACGAAGACGCGCAGCGAGCGCATAAGCGCCTGCTGCTGCTTGACCTCGACGTCCATCCTTTGACCAGCAAAATATGACAATAAAGGATTACGCAAACTTTTGGAAAGACAATAATTGTATTGAGATTCGGGGGGTGTTGTGTTTTTTTATCTGGAGGACGTCCACACAGACAATGTGTCCACCTGTGTCTACGAGTGTTTGAGCACGAGCAGCACTGTCATGATGAAGATCATGACGAGCAGCAGGCCGATGCACTTCATGGGGCGGCTGTTCTTCTGCGTCTCCTCGGCCTTCTCGAGCTCCTCGATGCCCTTCTCTGTCTGCTCCACCACCTGCTCCATGTTGTAGTCAATGCGGTCCAGGATCGTGCCCTGGTCGATCACCAGCACCGCGAGCTCCTTAAATATTGTAGCCAGCTCCGTGATGGACGTGGCAATGCGCTGGATCTCCTGGTCGCGCTCGTTGATGACGTCCTCGGCGATTTCCACCTCCGTGATCTGAGCCTGTGTGAATCCCTACAGCAGCAGCAGCAGCAACACCACAGGGAGAGATCAAACACAATGGTGTTAGACTATTGAATATTGATGACAACTCGTAGGTTGGATGCAGCCAACTCACCGTATCAGCCCCTCCACGTCGTTTCTGCTTGGCCTCATTTTCTGCGAGAAAGTCAAACTCTACCGGGCCCTCCTTCTGGTTCTTTACACGCGCGAGGTACGTCTTCTGCGATTTTCGGAAGTCTCCCGACAGCGTCTGAAGCTGCGTCGCCAACGCCCTGCTCATCAAGTAGAAGATTAAAATCCAGCAGAGTATCATCAATTATGACGATCTATCTTCTGGCAAGGCCACTCCACACCAACCCACGTACCGCTGCACATTTTGCCTAGTCTTGGCGTCTGCGGCCGAGAACTCGCCGTTCCTGTCGCTCTGAGCCATCCGCCGCAGCCCCTTCTCGGCGCTGCGGAACTCGTCCGTGATCTCCTGCGTGACGTGGTCGATCTCCTGCTCGTACTTGGACTCGGACCCATCGAAGCGCACCATGAGGCGACTCGTGTGCAGCTTGTTCAGCTTCTCCACTGCAGCAAACACGCACAACATTGCAACATTGGTCAGTCTCCCTCCCTCCTGCCTTCTCCGCCCCTCTCTGTTCTGCCACGTACTCATCTCCTTGATGCGCGCCACGTGCTGGTTGGTGACGTTCACGACGTCCACCCAGCCGGGGGCGATGGCGACGCTAGTGGCCTCCTGCTCCGCGCTCTTCATGAGCGCATTGCCCTCCTCGCGGTGGCTCACGATGTTCTTGCGCCGCAGCACCTTGGCCTTCTCATCCGCGCGCAGCTGCAGGAACGACCGCGTCAAGTCTCGCGTCGCCATGGCCGTCGGTCTGTCTGTCCCTCTGTCTCCTCCCTGTCCGCTAAGCGCCTCGGTCTCTATTCGCCGCGCTCTTATTCCACGCACGCTCGACGGCACTCACTCGCTTCAAGCTGCCAGCACCTCGACGAGCTCCCCACACTGGCTGAATATTTTCAGTGTATCGCTGTATTTTTAGCGGACACTTTCTTGTATCAGTGATGTGGCGTACACAATACGGCCTCATGGATACAGATCGGGCGTGGTTGAAGTGCGTATCGGATGGTGTCAACTGCCTGCCTGCCTGTCAGTCCCCAATCTCCCCAGTCGATATCAGGACGATGAGGGCGTTGCAACTATTCTCCTCCGGTGCAGTATTGGCCGCAACTCATTGCTCAAGCGCAGTCGCCAGCCGCGTCATCCCCCTGGACCGGTGGACGCTCCGCTCGGCGAATGGCTCGGTGCAGGTGGACAACGCGACGGTGCCGGGCACTGCCCACGTGCACCTCATGGCCGCGGGGCTGCTGGACGACCCGTACTACCGCTTCAATGAGCGAGAGTACCAGTGGGTGGCGACGGAGACGTGGACGTACGAGACGCTCGTGACGCTGCCCGGAGACGCCGACAGCTCCAAGGCGACGCTCGTGTTCGAGACGCTGGACGGCGTGGCGCGGGTGACGGTCAATGGGGAGCAGCTGGCGACGACGGCCAACTCCTTTGTGCCCTACAGACTCGACGTCGGAGCGGTGCTGGTGGCGGGTGTGAACCACGTCCAGGTCGTGTTTGAGCCTGCGACGCAGTACGCCAGACAGCAGGCCGAGCAGTACCCGTACTTCGTCCCGGCCACGCAGAACTTCAATACGTGGACGGAGCCCACGCGTCGGTCTTTCATCCGCAAGGCTGGGTCGGACTTTGGATGGGACTGGGGACCGGCATACGTGACGTCGGGCATCGCAGGACCGGCGTTTATTGAGCTGCAGGAGCCGGTTGTGAGGCTGAAGGACTTGCACGTGATGCAGGCGTTCCCTGGTGGGGAGGAGGATCTTTCCGTTGTGGATGTCACTGTCAGCGTGACGTTGGATGGAGGGTATGCAAGGCACGAGAACGTCACGTTCGACCTGTTCGTGAACGAGAAGAAGGAGGCGACGCTCTCTACGACGGTGCAGGAGGATTTGCGAGAAGATGCGACGATAGAACTATCGTAAGGAGTGCGACATGCGATTGTCTCGTTGGATTTAGATACCAGTAGCTGACTGTATCAATGTGGCTATGTTGATGCAGGTTTCGACTGGAGAATCCAAGGCTGTGGTGGCCTGCGGGGTATGGCGAGGCCTACCTGTACGACATGCGTGTGGATGCTTGGAGCGAGGCGTTCAATTCGTCTCTTTCGCACAAGAGCGGCATCCGCCACGTGGAACTCGTCCAGGATGACACGAATGCTGGCAACGTGACCGGAAAAACGTTTTACTTCAAAGTTAACAATGTTCCTGTCTTCATCAAAGGCGCGAATTGGATCCCCACCGATTCATTTCCTACGCGGGTCAGAGCGTCTACAGTGCGGCACTTGCTGGAGAGCGTGCACGCTGCAAACATGAACATGGTAAGCGATTTCGCATATCTTTTTCGTATTCTCGACAATAATGCTGATAAAGGTGTCGGTGCTCTTCAGGTTCGGGTCTGGGGTGGTGGCAGATATGAATCCGACTTCTTTTATTCCGAGTGCGATCGACTGGGTATCCTAGTGTGGCAGGAGCTTATGTTTGCTTGCGGAATGTACCCTCGTGACACCGCGTTCCTCGAGAACGCGCTGAAGGAAGTGGCATTCCAAGTCGCCCGGCTTCGTAAGTACACCAGCATCGCAATCTGGGGCGGGAACAACGAGAACGAAAACATGATGGAGCAGTTCGTTGAGGCTCCCATATTCCCACCGGGGACGACCTTCAATCGAGATATCGCAGTAGCAGACTTCACCAAGCTCTTCGTGGACCTGATTCATCCTACCATCGCTGCGTTGGACTCGACTCGGCCATTCGTCGACACGTCTCCGTCAAATGGGCTGCATTCGGTTGATCCTTACGTCAAGCGATGGGGACCCACGAACGGGGTAGCATTCGGGTGAGTTTGAATTGTTTAGACACTTGGGACTGGTCTAGTCGTCAGCTAACCTACGTGAATTCTCTCTGTCCTGCAGTGATGTTCACTTCTACGACTACAACAGCGACTGCCAAGACTACACGATGTACCCGCGCGCTCGCTTCATTTCCGAGTTTGGCTTTCAGAGCTGGCCTTCAGCGGCATCTCTTCGTGATGTGAGCTCAAAGGAAGACTGGGAATCTTTTCAATCCTTTTGGCAGTTCATGAAGTACCGTGAGAGGCATGAGAACGGCACGACCCAGATGCTTACCCAACTCAAGCGCCGCTTTCACGTCCCGTTCCCTTTTGACAATGAAAAGTGGCTTGCAGACGAATCCAAGGCTCGTGTCCAAGGCGATGAATCCTTCGGGTTCAGCGTTAGCAAGCGGATCGAGTCGTACCTGTACCTGACGCAGATCCAGCAGTCGCTGTGCTATCAAACTGCCATCCAGACGTGGCGCCGCGGAAAGAACCCCGAGCTCGGCATGACGATGGGCATTTTGTACTGGCAGCTGAACGACATTTGGCAAGGCAGCAGTTGGTCCAGCATTGAGTACTCCGGTCGATGGAAGAGCTTGCACTACGTGGCAAAGCGCGCGTTTGCTCCTTTCATCGTATCAATCCACGAACGAGGCGAAGGCAACGCACTGCAAGTGTACGGCGTGAGCGACGTGAACGCAGGTTTGACGGTGGACGTCGTGTACGAGCTCAGACGAACCAAGTGCGGTAGCCTCGTGAAATCGATCAACCGCCAAGCCATCCCCATCGCAGCACTGGTACGTTTATCCACAATAGTTGTGGAAAGTAAAAGCAAGCTGACTTTTGTTGGTGAATACGCAGGAGAGCCGTTCTATCGAGGAGCTGGACATCGACGCCTTTTTGGACCATGAAGCGACATCCTGTCGCCGCCGATCGTGCTTCCTGCACGTCCGCTGTGTGGTAGCAACGAGCGTCGCCTTATCGGGAGAGATGACTGCCTGCGAGGACACGCACCACTTGTTCGCGCCGATCAAGCGCCTGAACCTGGGCTGGGGCGAGGTGGTCGCTCGATCCGTGGTCAAGTCTGAGGAAGCCAACGACGTCGTGTTCAGCGTGGAGCTTGCATCGACGGACTTTGTGGCGCTGTTCGTGGAGGTGGACGCGCCCGGAGTGCTGGGCCGCTGGAGCGCCAACTCATTCCTGATGCTGGCCAACGAGACGAGGACGCTCCACTTCACGGTGGCCGACGGGGAGGAGGCCAAGAAGCTGTCGGCCGACGCATTCTCGCGCTTAATCGCCGTGACTTGGCTACAGAAGAGCTACGACAACTCGATTACGGACGCGGCTGCGGCGGTGATGTGATGTGATGTGATGTGATGCAGAACTTTGTCAAGTTGCTCTGCTGGCACTTCCAGCAGTGCAAGAGCTACTTTTCTGTTCGGCTGGCCGCTTCAAGTCCAGCGTGTGCCTTGGGTTCACTATGTGACAGGCGCAGACCGGGAGTTTGTCGGATGATGGTACTATTGATAGAAAGCGGCGATGCCGCTGAAGAGCTCCAATACCCGTTGCGCCGGAGTGCAGTTCTCGCTTAAAGTTGCGTCTTCTTGATGCGCGTTGCGTACATCATTACGTGTATCAATGGTGGTTGTCGCCGCGGCTGCGTGCAGCCCGCATGAGACAGGAAGCTGCGGCCCAAAGCAATGCTTTTCGTCTGCCCCAGCCGATAGTACCACCATTTGACACCTTGGTTCAGTTATCAGAGTTGTCCAACGCCGGCTCTGGCCAAAACGACACAAGAAGAGAAAGAGGAAGCTCGACCGTATCGGAGCCATTCCATTCCATTTCCTCATCTGCAGCCATGGCCGACGCGTCCGTCGCCGAGCGCCGCGAGCAGCTCCGCCACCTGAACGACTCGCTGGTCAGCGGCTCGCTGTCCCGGCAGGAGTACGACGAGCTGCTGCCGTTCGTGGCGTCCCCAACGTCCCATCA
>JAIKVE010001627.1:0-10934 GCA_024679115.1 Phytophthora pistaciae
CCTCGCACACGCGCAACCTGCTGCTGTCCCACGCTGTGTCCGCCCCTCGCGCGGCGTCGGCGTCCGCTCCGTCGGCTGATGCAGGCGGCAACAAAATCTTCCCGCGGCAGCAGCAGCCGCTCTTCAGCCTCGGTGCGTTTGGTGCTGCTTGTACAGTTATGTATGTGGCTACAGTATTGGAGACTGACGCTTGTGTGCAGATGATAGCGGGGACGAGGCGGAGGAGAAGGAGGACGAGGAGCAAGAAAACCCCTTCGCGACGCTGATCCAGCAGCAGCAGCAGCAGCAGCAGACGCAGAAGGCAGCAAAACCAGCAGAGCAGGAGAAAGAAGCAGCGACACGTGAAGTGGGGGATGCGGCAGGACGGCGAGGGAATTCTTTCCTGCATGTGGCTGCAGATACTGCGGCGCGAGGACCTCGGGACCGAGTAAGCTCTAGCAATAACAACGCAGTTGGCCGCTCCATCCTGAAACGGACTCAACCGCACAGTGGCCCCGTCGCTCGTGTCGTCACCAAGAAGAAATTGGGCTTTGAAGCGGCGGACTCGAGGCCCGCCCGATGGAGCACGCAGAAACCTTCGGCTGCCGACACCAAGAATCGCCGCAAGTCACTGAGTGCGATCCAGAAGCGCCGCTCGCAGCTGGAAGCGGCTTCTGCTAAAAGGTGAGACCTGTCCTATGTAAGTTGAGGACTGTACTTCATAATTGATCTCTATGTTGCTGTTTTGTGCATGTAATTGGTAGACGGAAGTCGATGTCGCCTACGCTATCGGGCCCACGCACTTCACAGCTATCGTCTACCCTCGATGATAGCGTGAATGGTCGCTCTGCAGCGCCGAAGAGGAAATCGCTGTCGGATGTGCTGCAACGTGCAACAATGATGTCCCAGCAGAGCACGGCCCACGACGAGTCCTCGCTCTCCTTGGTATGTATTCGCGTGCTTTAGCTGCTTATGACCTATCACTAAACTCTATTGTGCTGCCTTATGCGGAAACACTTACAGACACAAACAGTCGACCCCACAGACGGCGATGCCATTCTCGACACTGAGCACCAGATGCGAACTGAGCCGTTTGCCCCTCAGATTTTCTCCCCGTCAAAACCTGCGCCAGCAGCAGGGGCTACGATGGGTCGGAAGTCCAAGCCCGATGGTCTTGTTTCCAAAGTTCGTGGTGGTATTGGCGACGTTTTGCGCAAGGCAATTCGCAAGAGCAACCGGGACCTTACACTGCTGCGATCTCGTGGCCAGCACCTTCTGCCACAACAAAGCAATCCCTCTTCATCAAAGGGAACCGTCGGCGCGATCGAGTCAATTCAAGAACGAGGGCATGTTGTGGTCTGCCTTGGGCAGATTCGTGTGGGAACATCTCAATTTGCTGCATACAAATGCCGTGTCCAGAAAGTTGCCGCCAACATGGAGAAAGCTACCGCTGCAAGCTTATCGAAAAACTCCGTCGTGGTAGAAGCACTTTTCCAGCCCCAGACCGCCGAGTATCTGAGGTTATCTCCAGGGAAGTTGGTGAAAATCTACGAGCCTTTTCATGTTGTGGCCGAACACGTGGCAGCTGGTTCCACCGCCAAACCACGATGGCTTTTACTGAGCACCCAATTAGCGGAAGTATTGGATGAGTGCTCTAGTGAGCCTCGTTAACCCAGGGAACCGAACGCCAATTTTGAACTTACGCACGTGCTCCCGTCAAGATTGCCAATTGCTGGTCGGTCCGCTCAACGGATTCAGGGTGGCCGCACCATTGAGAGTATTCGTCGTACGAAAATCACGGGATTGCTGTGAGGTATTGTAGTATCGAAAGCTCGGTGGAGACTTCGCGTACATCACCAGATCATGGGTTTGCTGAATTCGCTCACGCCCCAGCACGGTCTTGGGCCGCTCCCGAGATGCTGCTGACTGCCGCTGGTACGCTTCGTTGAGTGTCGTTGTTTTGCTTAGAGGGGTTTGGGTCTTTTGCTGACTGGTTTCGTTCAACAATGCAGTCTCCTGGCCCATCCGAGCAAGTATTTGCCACTGCCGCAGCCGCTTGTGTTGCTCCATTTGAGGAACACTTGCTAGCCGAGTTGACTTTGAGGCAGAGGCAAGTGGCGATGCAGGGTGCTGCGATCCGTAGAGGTGGGGATTATAAAGCTGCAGGACTCGAAGCTGCTCGTGGTTCGTCAACTCGAACAGCGGGGTCCTGTACTTGTCAGGGTGTTGCTCTCGCCAACGCCGTCGCAAAAGTTCACGGGCACGATCGGCAGCATTATCGAGTCGGCACACACTCCGGAAGAACCGGGCGATAATTAGCGCCGCATTATGCTGAGCGGGTGGTGAGTCGGAGTTGCTCAAGCCTTCACTGGAGTTCGTTTCGCTGATGTCGGATTCTGCGTGCTGGCCTGAGCTACCATCGAGGTGCTTGGTACTGTCTGGAAGAGCCGGTATAACGGTGGGTGGCAGCTTGTTTCGCTTACGAGCACCGCTTCTGGAGACGGGCGAGCTGGACATGTGGATAGAGTGTTGAACATGAGGGCCCGGTAGCACTCGGAGCCGATTGAGAGTTCTTTCCCGTCGGAAGTTGACCCCAGCGGATATCAAAGAGTCCGTACGCTCCTCATTTTGCGAGATCTTGAGATGGGTCTCTTTCAAGTTCGGTGATCTCGGTGGTTTCTGCAAACGGAAAGCCACTTTAGCATCGCACGACAAGCATGGTCAAAGTATCACTGTATCCAGTTGGAGTTAAACTTTGTACAACATACCCAATGCATCGCTGCATCCAGAGGTTGACCAAGGCGAACTTTGCGTAGAATGTTAGACGAGTGTTGGCTTCATTCAAGCAGGAACGCATGCGTTTAGTAAGCACAAGTTAGTTCGAAGTGTGTACCATCGACGTACACATAGTTTAGAATGGGATAACCGTGCTCGGTGCCCCTAGGTCTCCCGCCTGGAGGCCTCGAGTGCATCCCAGTACCCGCGCTGCCAGTAACATCAGTATCACCAAGCTCAAGTACCATCGTCTCACCCTAGCAGGATGGCAACTGGAGCAAGACGAAAGGAATTCCGCCCAAGCACAGATTTCGTTCTAACGCACGGCATCGCTTACTATATTAAGCGTTTGATCGATCAGCTACCGTTTATAGCCCACTCCTTCAGCAGTGTTGAGCACTTGATACTTCCATTACGCAGCATGCCTTCAAGAGTTCGAGGGGCGAAATTCAAGTGCACAGCTCGAAACTCTGGCTGGAGAGAGCCTGACGCGTCCTGCTTCATCGAGCTGTCCCCGCCCCGACCAATCTTGAACGCATCTCCAGCATCCTTGACCAGTTTCAGGCGCAGCAAGTTTTCCAACGCTTTTTGGGCCTCACTACGCGTTGGCAGCTGTGCAAGCATGTCGTGTTGTCGAAGGAAATTCTCCCACCGCGCGTACACCATTTCCAGCGTAAACACACGTTGGTCCCCCCTTTCGAGGTGCCCCATCCCAATTAAGAGCGCGATTCCATGTTCCGTCACGGTCTCCAACACGGCAAGCTGGTGATCTTGTTCCAGCAAATGCCTAGCGCGCCGAAAGTGTTGGGCCGTGAGTAGCGGCGTATCTGCATCCAGGTAGCACACGGCAGCAGCCGCGAGCCTTACAAAAAAGGTTTGTGGTTTACCAATGTCGTAGTCAAACTCGAGGCTAGCAAGAAACTTGCTTTGCTCCAGCAGCAGCTCGCTCACGCTCTTGGAGAACGCCGCGCAATACTCAGCCGAGGGACGTTGCAACTCGGAGTTAGATTCCCACTTGAACTTGTCAAGCGACAGAGCTCGAACGAGGTGTTGCCGTATCTGCGCAAATGAAGGCCGTTCGATAACTATCTGAAGGTTCGAGAACCTAGTAGCAGGAGAGAAGATGGTGCACAACGTCAGCACTATTGCCCACAGAGATACCAACATGAACTCAATGGTCAAGAAAAAATTGACCATACAGTGCCATACCTGGAGCGAACTCTCTTCTCAAGGTTGTCCACAACGTTGTAGTTGTCTGTGATACCCAGCACACCCATCTTGATATCCTTTGACTTCAACACAACAGCATAAGCATGACTTAGGCTCTCCCGGAGTATATGCAGATTTGGAGTCGTTTTGACGCACCTGAAGCCAGTCAAGCAAATTGTACAGCAGCAACTGCTTTGCGTTGCTGTTTTCGCGCACGAACTGCGCCAGAGCATCTAGAACCACGATCACATGGTCCCCCGCCTTGGCTTTAGCGACGAGCAGCCCGCGCAGATACTCGTACATGTTCCAATAGGACAGCACCTAGCACCAACAAATGTCATTCACGTCCAGGACCTCTACAAATATATAGTACGGTAGCTCGTACCGGGTGCTTGACTCCCGTGGCACGAGTGAGCTGCGCGATGAGCTCCTTGAAAGCCTCCAGCTCGTTCTGCAGGATGACGCCGTTCAGGTAGACGACCGTAAATTCGCCGAATCGGTCGCGGAGATTGCGCATCGCCCGCGACACGATGGAGCGCCGGTCGCTGCCCACGGACCCAAGCAGCAGCCCCGACTGGTTCTCCCCACACTGGACGGTGCGCTCGAAGAGTTGCTCC
Organism: Phytophthora pistaciae; assembly: GCA_024679115.1. NCBI lineage: Eukaryota > Oomycota > Peronosporomycetes > Peronosporales > Peronosporaceae > Phytophthora > Phytophthora pistaciae. The sequence continues at coordinate 4,581 of JAIKVE010001627.1, forward strand.
AGCTGCGTCGCCGCCGTCAAGTTCCCGTCTGCAGGATGCTTGTCTCCATTCGCTGCCGAGGAGATCTGCAGCGCCTCGCGTTTTAGACGCGACCGAAGAACGCTGCGCACAGAGCACACCTCCGCCTCCGTCGGCACCACTTCGGCAGGCTTCTCCTCCGTCGGCACCACTTCGGCAGCTTTCGCCTCCATCGCCAAACGCCAAGGTATCCGAACTATCCGTTCGATGTCTTCCAATTTAGAAGTTTCAGTTTAGAATCGAAAGTTTAGAACAACCACAAATTCCAATGCAATATTGTCCAATATGAAAATGGCAATACTAAACTGAACGTTTGCGATACGAAACTGGAAGTTTGCAGTAAGAAACAGACAAAATGACGTGTCCGAAAGATCGCGCGTTTTGCGGCGCCAAGAACAGGAAAAGGCGCGGACTTTCCGACACGCCGTTTTTATATTTTGGCATACACTTTTCTTGACCGACAATTTGGCCCGATTCGGACCCGCCGTGTATCGAGATGTCTGCTCCCTTTCCGGTTTGAAACGACGCGAAAACGCGCGATCATTTCGATACACACGTCCGACAAAAGCGGCCAAATTTTCGGTCAAGAAAAGTGTATGTCAAAACTGTACTGGTTTTGACAATTACTCATTGAGTCATTGGTTATTATTACCGCGCGCAACGCTACAGTAGTAAACCTCTCTCGAAGGCGTTGGCGATGGACGTGATACTGGCGCAGCTGGGGCGCCAGGAGCTCGAGTCGCACTGCAGCGATGCGATGAAGACGCAGCTGGCGGCGCTTCAGCGTGCGCTTAGCGACGCGGTGGCCGCTGCCAAGCGCGCGGAGGAGGTGCAGCTGGCGTCTCAGAAGCTGGCCATCACCTTGTTCGAGGACGGCTCGGAGCTCTCGTCGTCGCTACTTGCCTCTACGCGGCTGCGAGACGACCTGGGGCAGTCGCTAGAGCGGCTTGCGGGTCTGGCTCTCGGAGTTTCAATTTGCGCCACATGCCACGCCCTCCCGACCGTCAACCTCGTCTAATACCCCTCAGAAGACCGACTCGACCCCCCAGAAGAAGCGCAAAGCTGTCAACACAGAGGAGGAGACCAGTACCAAGAAGAAGTCAAAGCCTTTGCCTTCTGTAGCAAACCCTCGCGCTCCAGACACCCCTGCCAAGTCCCTAGAGGTGGTTCAGAAGTCGTCAACAGCTCTCGCGAAGGCGCTGGCAGCCGCCGCCAATCTAACAGAGGAGCTAGCGAAGAAAAAGAAAGCCGTTGATCGCGTCGAGGGGCTCAAGCCACTAGTGCAGCATTTCAACACGGCTCACAAGCACCTCGACGTAGACAGCGCTGCCGACCACGGCGAGGCGTTAGAGACGCTGAGCGTTGTGGTTGCCATGGCAGTTAGCATTATGCAGCATGGGAAGCCCTCCATGCAGCGCCACTGGGTCCATAAATTCCGAGACAACGTCGCTGACATTCAAGAGAAGTTTCCCGACTCGGCATCAGCCTTCAACGGGTAAGTTCGCACTCGCTCTCTTAATTGTTGTTGTCCGAGCTACTTCCTCACGCCTGTACTTTTATTTCAACCAGGTGCATGACTTCATTGTCGAAGATTATCAGTAGTTTCCCCCTGACTGTTAAGGAGGGCCAAAATCTGCGGATGCGTCTTCGCAAGGCACTCGAAAAAGTGAAGGGGTGGAAGGAAGGCAACTTCTCTGTTTCAGACGTCACACAAAGTATCTCGCTGATCGCTGAAGCACTCGAAAGCACCTGCCCGAACTGGAATCCGCGCACTGATAAAACCGTTCGAGAGCTGACAGCTCTTCTCCTGGACAAGGTTGGTCTCCTCAAGGACAACAAGAAGCAGGAAAAACGGAAGCAGAAACTCCAGTCGTGGCTGGATGAAATGAACCGGGCGAAGGAAGGATCTCAGGATGTTTCGACCGCGCCAAGAAGTTCGCCAAGTGCAACTGACAAGGCAGTACCCAGCAAGTCGAAAGCGCAGAAGAAGAAAAAGAAGAAGATACAGGTATCAACGCCTATGGAAGGTGGACGACGACGCATCTTCACCTAAAAAGGCAGCGGCGTCCCGCAAGGGACCTCAGCATCCCCCCCAAGGCGCGACCACGACAGTAGTTTCTCCCCCATCGTCTAGTACCACGAGTTCGGATTCCGAGTGCACGCAGTATGAGGGGAACGTGAAGGGCGACGCAGCCGAATAGGGCGTTTGGGGGAGTGAGGACATCACAATAGAGGAAGTTTTGCATTGATTAGTGCGTCAATGCATGGCATGCCTCCTACTACCTTCCTCCAAGCTTCGCAAGACAGCAGTATCAGAGCGTCCGCCTACGCAATGAACGCCTCGTAAGGCGTCGGGTTCCAGCCAGGGTAAAACTTCGCCACGGTCTCCTTGGCCTCCTCCTCAGTTCCGGACACGCAGCGTCCATCCGCGATACGCGTCGAGATGTACGCGACGGGGTCAGTGGCGTAGTTCTTTTTGGTTTCCTCGTAGCTCAGCAGCTGGAGCTCCACCTTCTTGCCCAGTTTCTTCTCGGCAAGTGCGGCAATCTCCTTCGGCGACATGCGGTCGCTCTCAACCGAAAAGCGAGACCACTCCAACGAGCTTTTAGAGGCAGTGACCAGCACGTGCGCAATGAAGCGACTCAGGTCAGATCGCGCCACGATGCTCAGTTTCGCATCACCTTCTCCAGCGACAGTCAGGACTCCTTTCTCGAAGTTGCAGCCCAGGAAACTACAAAGGATACATAGCCCGTTAGCTGATCCACTCGAACGAGTCAGGTTGCACGTATAATATCTCTTACAATGGCATGTACTCCGCCCACAGTCCACCGTGGAAGAGGGCGAACGGCAGGTTGAGCTCTTTCAGCAGATCCCGGACCTGCTGCTTCATTACGTTAGGTCCATCCTCGTCCTGCATACCAAACTACACGAAAGAATTAGTGTCCCAATGTAAAACACCGTCAAAGTATGGATGCTACGCAGACGTACCTCAGTTGGTACAAGAGCTCAGCACCAGCATCCTTTGCTGCACGCGCAACCGAGAGCTGGGTGGCGTGGTGGTACGCGTGGATCGCACAGACACTATTACCATCGCAGCGTTAGTTCCGAGCGACAACGACAAGGTTCTGGCTTTGAATGGCACTTACACGACCTCGCTACCGGTCAACGCCGTCTTCAGCGATAGAGCGTCGTCGTAGTTCCTTGGCGAGGGTAGCTCCACGCTGATTGAACGCCTGAAGCTCAGCCTGCAGTCTGGCAGTCTGGTTACAGACAACGACGGATAAATCCGGGCGACACAAAAATCCGGAGGACAAAGTCGTGCAGTGTACAACAGGGTCTTTCCAGCCAATCAGAATCTTCCAGTATACTTGGTATTTGTATATCGTATGCTTTCGTGTACTTTATATGGATTGTTGTGGTTTATGAACATATTTGTGTATTTTATGTATTGTCAAGAGTGTTTTTACAGTGGAAACGGACGGGGATTTCATGTCATTTAACTATGGGGGATGACATTCAGTGGTCCCGGATTTATCCGTCGTTGTCTGTAAAGTACGAAAGCAAGCTACGGCCAAAATGGCGTACCTTCGAGTCGTCACGAGTCAAGATGGTCACAGTGGCGTTGGCCTTGAGCAGTCCGTCAACAATTCCAGAGCCGACGCCTCCAGCACCGACGACCGCGAACTTGGTGAATGTGGACATTTTTCTCCGGGGAAGGGGGGCTTGAAGTCGAGGTTTGATATGTAGCAAGAAAGTTTGACTATGACACTGGTCAACGGATCAACATTTCATCCAGAAACCCGTTGGCGTCAACACCTTTCCAAGTATTTCGAAGTAAACAGGCACATCAACATTTCGGCTGAAGTATCCGGTAATCAACTCTCTATCCTACTCGCGTTGCATTGAAGCACTGGGCCACCGCCGGTGGCCCACCGGTGGAGAACTCAGCTGAAGCCATTTGATCCGACTAACCACCTGGACTCAGAGGAATCGAAACAGATTAACTAGCGTTTTAAGTTATTTTATCCGAAAACGGGTTTAAGTACTCCGACTCATTTGACTTCCTGCCCCGCCCCAGGTGATATGATACCGACTTCAAACACGACGCTTTGATCTTTGTATTTGCGCGTTCTAGTCGAACTTTCTGAAGTCGATTGATTGAATCGACCAAGCCAAATCGCCAGCAAACCGCCCGAGATTTTGATTTGACTTGAGTTTACTATGTACGCAATAAAGTACGAAATAAGAAGTCGCTGAGACCGTCTCGGTCGATTCCAAAAGACTTGAAATTTGTATTCAGCGATTTCAACCCATATGGTAAACCGACCCGAATCGGCAATAATGACCCACTGCACTGGGCGTCTCCACCTGAATTGCCGCCATTCCGTGATCTCCAACATACCTGGACTTTATATGTAGTCTCCACGTTATATGCTGTAATTTATGGTGACGGACCAACGCGGAACGTCATACTACAACTTACCTACATTGACTTCGCAGTGAGTCCATGATACCTTGACATTATACCGGTACTGAGGAGGTAGCGGTATTCACTACCGGTACTTTTTAAAGTAAATGACCTGTTTTGTGCATACAACCAGTTCACTTTGTTATGCTTTTTAGCCAATTAGCGGTATTAATACACGACGCCGGTATGTACACGGTACTGGGCTAGGGCTGCTTATGGTGCTTATGGTGCCAGAATGTTTATGGTGCCTATCCCGCAAGGCCAAACTGGGTGCTGTAGACGCATTGGGGGGGTTCACACTGAGGGGTTCCGGTATACTATGCCGGAAATATACCGGAAGGTGGGGGTTCACATTGCCGGTACCGGAATATCCTATTCCGGAAATGTGTTAAAAAAGATTCGAATTTGGCAGTTCTGTAAGGCCTGCTCGGGGGCAGCCCCTAAAGGATCCGGAATACAGCCTTGCGGGAGTTTTTGATGTGGCGGTCTGTAGCCGCGAGCTTTTACGCTGTAAGGTGCCGTCCACCACTACAGACAGCTAGTGTAGAGGTAGCAACGAGTATTCTATGTCCTATAGGCACGCGTCGGCGTGTGATAGCACGCGCGGGGCGTCTACTTTGCATGCTACTACTGCGCGCGGCGCCAACACGGAGTCCGTGGAGTCCGTGCTGAGCAGCGCTGAGCAAAACGGGAATGTTTCGATGGGCAGCATGCTAGATTTATCGGAGTTCGGGGGCCGACAGGCCCCCGAACTCCGATAAATTTAGGTGAGATCTCCGAACTCCGGCCACAGCCCCGGAGGGGCGCAGCCATTTTCCTTTTATTTACCGAGCACTTGTAGCTGAGGAGTTCGCAGTAGGCATGGCCTTGTCATCAGCGCGCAATGATAACAAGGCAGCAGTGATCGAGGCGGTTGGACGGCGCTCATTCCCTCCCCGTCTAGTTTATCCTGAGGAAAAGGTGGATGACATGCAGTTGTCGCGGCTGTTTTCACGCCCGTTGTTCGTGTGGATCCCGGAGTATCGAGGAGGCAAAGGTCTGCCGTCGTGCATCAACCGAGACTGCAACTGCAATCCGAAGGTGAAAGACTATTGCCGTCGTGTGGTGGAATCTGTGGAGTGCAAGTGCGACCTGGTATTTGTGAAGTATAGGTGCGCTGTAACAGGATCATATTTTTCCACTGTGAGCCCGGATTACTTTGCACAATGGCCCGATATGATTTTTCACTTTCCGTTTGTTCTGAGCCAAAAGCTAGTGTTCTCGAACTCACTGATGGAGATGGTTCATGACGGTATTACCGCGCAGAATGGGTTGCAACGTACCATGGCCAATATCGAGCGTAGGCGCAAACAGCGCTACTACAAGCTTCTGGGTCTGTTTTCCAGTGGTATCAAGCGAAATCACGAGCGTTGCTTCACCTATCTGGCCCCCACTCCAATATCAGAGGATCAGTATGCAGATCAAAACAAAGTTGTTGACAATCACACGCTTACGACGGCATGGCTACACGCTACAGAGCTGTACGGGTCGCTGTGTGAAAAAGTGATGAAAGACTGTGTTGTAAAGAGGGTCATGAGAATGGATCACTCTGTCAAGTTCTGCAAGCGTCTAAAGCTGTGGAAGGCCAAGGGACAACGTGAATCTCTCAAAGATGCAAAAATGCTTTTGCTGTTCCAGAATGAAATTGGGCAGATTATTGGGCGGCGGCTGACCAGGTCTAAAAAACAAGGAAGAAACACGAGCCTTGCTTCAACATGTGAAGTCGCAGTTTCGTTCGCCTTCTGGGGACGACCTGGAGCATGTAGTTGTGTCGGATAACGCGTCGGCTGTCAAGAAAATGGTCTCAGAAGTGTTTGGTAGCGAGGTGG
>JAIKVE010001628.1:0-10933 GCA_024679115.1 Phytophthora pistaciae
AGCCCCCCATGGGTACGGCTTGGGCGCCGTGGGCGGTAGCTCGTGCGCCTCGAGCCGCGCGAAGAAGTCGCCAAAGCACGGCGTCGTCTCCGTTCCCGTTCCCCGCGTCGCGCTCTGCATTCTTTGCTTCTGCACCGCTCTCAGTGCGCTCTCCCACCACCCACCACACCACCACCACGGTCTCTCATGGGTGTGGTGGCTCTCACTCAGCCACCACGCTCTCAGCCACCACCGGGAGCATCCCTTCCAGGAACCTTCAGCCCCAGCACTGCTGTAGCACGGAAACTTCAGCCACCCAGCACCACATTCGCTGATGTTCGTTGCTACTCGGGGCTCACTATGGGGCTCCAAACAGTAACGTATTTGCGCCCACCCCGCAACGTGCAACGTTGCGTGCCATAGTGAGCGGGGTGTTGGTCCCGGACTTAAGCGGGTGTGGGCGCTAGAAGTGAACTCTGGGCACTACCCCCAAGGACACCACAAGGTGTCCACCACCACAGGGGCGCCACAGGGGCGAGACACACCACACCGAGACCGGTAGATGGTCTACGGTCCCGGGTGGACCGTAGACGATGTAGACGATGAATCCGCGAATCCGCGATGGACGGACGCCTCTCTGCCATCTCCAGTCTAGACTACGTGTTCCGTAGTGTTCCTAGACTAGACTAGACTAGACTGGGGGCTAGACCAGTCTAGATAGATAGATCTATGGAGGCATGACGAGTCGTCATGATCATCACTTATGATCACTTACTTATAAATTCATTCACCTCTCTTCGGAGAAGAATTCACTTGTTGCGATCAAGTCTTAACGCCACTGCCTGTGGACGCCGTGCGGGCTGGCGCCATTCTGATGTAGTAGCAGCCTCACGCAAGTTGCAAGCGCGCCGGAGCGTCCAGCTCGACGCCGGATGACCCCGATGAGCACGGGCGCGCCCGGTCTGCCGCTCGCTCGTCAATCAAAAAGGGCCAGCGCTCGAGAGTCATCAATCCGACCTGCCAAAAGCGCTGGCGTCGCGGGTGGCGCCACCGCGCGCAGGGGCTGTCCCAGGGCAGACCCGTAGCGCTCTCTAGAGAGACCGTTGGGTACGACCATGCCGCGTTGTTGGCTCGCCGCCGCGCAAAAACTACGGAGGAAAAGGTGTAAAACTCTCTGTTAAGTCCGCGCTAGTATCGCTTTTTTGTATGATTTTATCTATGTGCGGCTATTAAACGAAGGGCGACGGTGCGTCGAGAACTTTCTTTTGGTCGGCAGCTCCAGTTCAAAGCACCGCCATCGGCCTTTGGCTTTGGGTCTCGGGGCCACGGTCAAGGGGCTTGCCAGCGCGAATGCCGGCTTCCGGTGACCAGCTTCAATGCGGATCTTCGTCAGCAAGTGTGCGTGATGATTGTACTTGGCGTTCAAGTCTACAGTAGTCCAGGGTCTTCAGTAAGCGTGTGCATGAGGAGATCTACCTTTGAACTTCCTACTTGATAACTTATAAAATCTTGTCTGGTGGCACCAGACTTGTGTGGTAGCTAGCTCAGTGAGGTACGTAGCCTTTTTGAAGGGACTTGTACGAATGGATCCGCATGAGACCTCCAACTTTTGCAGAGCTTAGCTGCATTTCGTGCCATACTTCAACGGTCGACTAGCAGCAGCTGTGGCATATCTGTCAGTCGCCACTGCTGGAAGGGCTCAATGCAACCCGCTGGGACCCCATCCGGGAGGAAGGCAAGTGCTGGTGTCGTGACGCCTGTAGAAGCTCAAAGCTGATGGTAATGCCGCGTGCTTTTCTCCACCGAAGCGCCTATCGACCTTACTGCAGCCAAGGCAACCCTTCCTTACCTGTGTGAGCTCGAACGCTACAGCTCAGTGCTCCCCTTGCCACGACATGTGAGTCGGCCTGGTGTTCATGGTGCCATTTTCCGAGCCAAAATGTTTACGACGGTTGGTGTGGCACTTGTACAGGTACATGTACTGCATCACCGAGTGCGATTGCAGTATTTAGTGCATGTGGGTTTCCAAACCTTCAATCAGCTACCGGTAACTTGTGTAGTCAAGTTAAAAGCTCATCGTGCTGTACACGCAAGCCTTACCTGCTCGTACACTCGCTCTAACGAAATAGGAAACGTGTTCACCACGGTACAATAACACATGTGCTCGGTGCTGGTTGATGCAGTACTGTACATCATATCAAGCGTCAATACATGTACAACACAAACTGCTGACGAACATGGCAAAAGAGGAGAACATCTGGGCGACTGGGATATGAAGACGATGGCGCCATGGCCTGCCGAGTTAACAGCTAGCGGGATAGTGCTGCTCGAAAATAGTGTGTGTTTCCTGACGTGCTTCAAAAGCCCCAATCCGATCGCCGCTCGGTGCCAAGTTGGCGCGGTAAGCGTTGCAAATGCGCCATAAACTAAAGAGAAGGGTCCGATTTCAGCACTCCTTTTCGCTTCACTTTCGCCCAGCAACCATTTCTAACACGGCGTAGGGCTGTAGTCGTCCTCCCATCTCCAGCAGCGTGGCGACGCTGCTCTTTTGCAGCAATGGCGATCGATGCGTCCAAATTTCCATCACCTTCTTCCGGTCGGAGCCTGAACATTCGCCCCCCTGGTCAAATGAAGCTGCCTGCTCTCATCGTTTGGCTAGTCAAGTGTCACCTCATCCGGCGCACGCTGGTGAACGCTGCACTCCGTGTTCGAGCAAGTCGCGAACCCATCCCTGCCGAGTTGTACTCGCGCGCACCGTGCAGCGAAACTTGCGCACCGCCGCCTCGGTTGCTGCTCCATGTTGAAGCGTGTTGCATGCACATCAAGCTGGACAACCTCAGAACTTGCGGCTTGTGTACGGAGCCCGAGATCTGCGCAAAATAATACGGACGCGCCACTTGGCAGATCGTGACACAATTTTCGTCGACGGCGTGCCATGAACTTAGCATTACAACAGGACGCGAGATTCAGCTGCTTCGACACCTCCCCCGGAAGAAAGGGCCTGCTCGATAGCGGAACAACCAGGTCGGAGTGCACATGGTTGGCTGGAAGCTGGAGATGAACTGACGGCGGAAGTCGGCATGGCGTCGAACGAGCCTGGAAACCGCAGCGATGGCTGCTCTCATCTTCTGCGGCACCGGACCAGGCAAGGCGCGGCGCCTCGCAGATAGACTGGGCTGCCCGTCAATAATTCACATCCAGGCTCGCGCTCCTGGGCGGCCGCGGGACGAGCCAATGCCGTTGCCAAAGTGAGCAAAAGCCACACGTTTGCGGCAATGCTGTATGCATGACCAAGCACCCGATCCAAAACTCAATGAGCAATAAATCATGTAGCCACTTAGCGTGTTGTCGAACAACTTGTCGCGGCCCAGGGGCGTGTTGGGGGTCCCCCTAGAACAGGGTGCTGCTCAGCACAGTGTAAACCTTTGCCGTGTTAGTGGCCAGTGTGCGGTACACTGCACCCCGAGCGTATCAAATTGAGACCATTTTCCGCCTCGCTGGAGGGGGCGGTCGGCGCGTCCAACGTGGCACGAGTTAATCAAGCAAGCTCTGGACTTTTTAACAGCATGGCGGAATTTTGCTTGGGCTAAGAAGTCGTCGCGTCGACACCTCGAGAACAATCCTCGAGGAGCTCCAGTAGCTTCAGGACCCAACCCGTCACGTCGTCAAGCCCAGCAGGGGAGAAGGGCTGGGCGGCGCGCGCGCTCGCGGCGTGCCGCAGCTCAACTCGGCTCAAAACGCAATTTGCGCGCTTCCACACACTTGTCCACCCACAGTCCACCACTAGACGCGAAAACGATGCCCCCGAAGCCCAGCACGAAGGAGGCCGAAGACGCGCAGAAGCAGCGTCAGACGAACCTCGAGATCGACCTGCTCAAGAGCGCCTGGATCCAGAAGGACCGCGAGTCGCCCCCGACGGGCAAGAAGTAAGAGAGCGAGAGAGCAAGCGAGCGAGCGCGACGGCGCGTCGGGGGGCTGCGGCCGAGTCGAGCCGCAGTCCCATGGAGCCCCCATCGAGCCGAGCGGAGACCATGGACGCAATCACAGCCCGAGAAACGAATGGCGGGGGCCTGCGGGAGACCGAGGACAGCTGAGCTGCGACGCGCTCAGACGGGCAGCCACGAGAGCCCCTGATTCATTTTGGTCTTCTCCATTCGTCGCTCCCCCCATCGGATCTCGAAAGTCCCAGCAACCACACCACCAAGTATCTATTCAAGTAGAGCAGCGCCGCGAGTACCTTAGGCAGCGCGAAGTATATTTACGTGTTAGAAGACGTGATAAGTTATACGCAGTTAATTCCATGTAGTTTGCTGTCGCTTATTCCTTGCTCGCTCACTTGAGTGTACATTGGTCTTCTTATTGTCCCCAGGCAGCGCGGAGTGTCGCGCGGATCCGAATCAGCCACGCCTCGGACGTCGCATGCAGGCTCGTGTTGCTCGAACGGAGAAGGAACTCGCCGCTGTTTGTCTCGGGCGGAGGCAGCAAGGATGACTGGATGGGGGACGCCCGGTGAGCACGATGGCGAGCGATTGCTTTCTCGCCGACCATTGATTGACTCAAGGCGGACAGGAGGCGTTCGGCTCTTCTGTAGGGAGGTCACTCTGCCTGTCTGCAGGTTTACCGCGCGCCTTGACAATGGATGAAGTGAAATCGTCGTCACCCGCGTCGTCCGCCCTGCAGTGACGTGCCTGCCGCATAGTGCATGTCACGTCCGGCTTGCCGTCACCTCCGCTGGCTCACGAGCTGCATGTATTGAGCCGGTGGCAGGTTTGGCGGCGCTGCCTCCTCTAGCAGAAGAATGGATCGAGTTGTATGCATGCTGGTATCGGTAACAGCTTGTACCCGTCCACTTAACAGCGCTACAGTATTTGAGGACGAATATCTATTACCCCCTCCCCCTGGTAGATTGGATCTCGAGTTCGGGGTCGCCGCGAACGCTATGGCGTTGCCAAATCTGCAATTGCTATAGGCCAACAAAATTGAAGCTACATGTTGAACAGATACCCGCGCAAGTCTCCGCCTACAAGTTCTACCGCAGCAGACGGATGTCCTCGCTCGAAGCGTGCGTGTACATGTACGACAACGACACTGCACGCGTCTGTATCGATCGCCGTCGCCACGTGCTAAGAAGGCTACTGTATTGATGTCCATGGTGGCTATCCATAGCAGCAACGTGGCGGCAGTGCATGTACTTCACGGCGCAACGTGGCGCCTCGCGCTCCAAGCATTCGTCTGTCCGGCCGAGTTGTCCCAAACCAGGGATCCAAGATTCGGGCTTGAAGTCGCGCCTCTGTTCCTGTGGAATGGAGACCTCAAACAGCTGCGGACGCGGAACGCGAAGGTGAAGTCGGGGAAGGACGGGGGTGATTGGCATGGCGCCAAATTGTCGAGACGTCCCCACAACCGAGTCTCCTCCACGTCCGGTTCGGCATCAACAGCTCGCCGCGCCAGCCGAGGCAACGAAGCCTTCTTGAAACCCAGTTGCAGCTTTATAAGCGCCAAGATCGCGACGTCAAATGCCATCGCGACTCGACGCTGTCGCATTCCTCTCTCTCCTCTCTTCGATGCTGGTCATAGCTTTTGGACACTTATTTGGCAGTCGTCTCGTTGTTCTTTGCCTGAGTTGGGGCTGCGGTGCTTGAGCATCGCGTCTATCCAAAGTCACTTCGTGTTGAAGTTGTTGTGTAAGCTCTATTCGACCGTAGAGGCACTGTCATATGTATGCCAGGCTCATAAATATTTTGCGCAAATCCAAATTTGCTATGTAGGCGTGTCCAGGGGAGAGTATTCATTTCGATTGAAGGTGAGCTCCATTGGAGTCACGTAGTTCTAGTACTCCTATCGACAGCAATTGTGGAAAGCATTCGGCTGCTTTTGAGCGGTCTGACGTGAAGTGATTTGGTTCTGCTACAGTAGTGTACCAAATATCAGAAGCTGTTTGGAACAGCAAGATCAACGAGAGGACACGTAATGCCCTCTGGGTCATGTTGCCAAGGAACTCTGGAGATGAAGATTCGCATCTTGTGGCACAGGAGCCCTGCTTGATGATTGAAAAATGTCCGAACGACAGGAAAAGGACGCGGCGCGCGTTACAGTATTACCTGTCCCCCCCCTGCAGAGGTACATGGCGCACAGCGAGCATGATAAAAAGTGGTCTTTTGGCGAAAATATCCACATCCTGGCGTGCGCGGGTAGCTCGTTGACGCTGCGAAACTGCGAAACTGCGAAACTGCGAAACATGACTGCATCGGAAACTTCAGAGCGGGGACGATGTTTCAGGCGCAAAGCTTTTTGTAACGGTGCTGCCCAAACTATAAAGTGCAACTGCGACCCAAAACAAGAAACCTGCTATCGCCTATAATCAGATGCTGCAGGTCAACTTCAACTTCTCGCTGGTCGTAAGGCACCCGCTGGACTGCATCGCTCTTCCTCGTTCGCGTCGTCGCTGAGCTGGATACCGAAGCCAACTCGCTGGCTCGCGTGGTCCGCCCCGTTCGCGCCGTCGCATCGAGCGAGGGGCTCCGCTGCCTCGTCGCAGCGTGAAAGCCAGCAGCGGTCGTTTCGACGTTGCCATGGATCGCCTCGTCTGGAAGTGTCCGATCGAGTTGGTGACGCTCGCTGCATCAACACGGGCCCGCTCCAAGCAGACACGTCGTCGAGCGCGCGCTGTCGGCGTGTTGAACTATCCGTTTACATGCAGACTCGCGATCCCGCGCGAATGAACTTCAGAAAGGACGAGCGAACAGTTTAGCTGACGCGTTTTGCTCGCCGTCAACACACACTCGTGTGCGTGACTGAGGATACTTGAGCATGTCGCGCGCTGCTAAGTCGTCGTGCAGTCAGCGCCCCGAACAGCATGAGTGTACATGTGCATGCTTTGAGACAAGCGGCCATCGTCCATTGTCACCACTGCGAATGTAGCATTGAAAATGGGAAGCGAAAGCAAAGCTTGCTACACTTGAACTGGATGCTAATTGTGCGGGCCGCGGGTCGTAGATCCCCCGACACTTTGAACGCATAGCGACACCAACTGGGACAGACAAGATGCGTCAGTGAAGGGCTATCCGGCTCCCGTGCTACGGTATCATGCGCGTACAGTACCTCGAGCACTGCCTCCACGCGCGACTTGACGCTGCTCTCCAAACGCGACACGAGTCGCTGGACCTCCGCCTTCTCCGCACCTTTCTCGACGAGCGAGATGACCTTGCTGATCTTGCGTTCCACGGACTGCAATCGCAGGGCGTTCTGCATACAGAGCGAGAGACGTTCAATCGCCGGCTCACGAATGCAAAATGGGGATAACATACCTCTTTTCGTGTGTGCTCGCGGAACTCCTGCTCGCGCTCGACCAAGGCCTTCAGACTTTCCAGCTCGTGGAGTGCTTGCCGCATCTCAATGAGATCGTCCAGTGCCTGCTGGAAGAGCGTCGTTTGCCGCTTCCCTTTGATTTCCACGTCACGAAGTTGTCGTGAAAGCTCCTTCAAGGGCTCTGTAAAGCCACCAAACGCGGTGTAAGATCAAAAGATCTCAGTGCAAGCTGGTAAATTATAGTTGATACGCACCTTGTGTGTCTCCGTCGAGCTTCTTGACGTAGCTAACCATGCGCTGCTGGAAGGCCTCGAGCTTTTGTGCACTCTCGACGGCGGTATTGGCCGCTTTCGCCTCTGAGGATGATACTGTGTATTCCACTGTCTCCATAAACGTCTTCGCCTGCTCCTGCTGCTTCTCCACAAGCAATTGTGTCTGCCCCAACTGTGCGCGCATGCCGTGCAGTAGCTCTTGATGCCGCTCAACCTGCTCCGTCAACGCCTGGCAATCACGCGCTTGGTGACGGAGACGGAATTCGAGACGCTCCAATGCCAGCTTCACGTCGGTAAGTCGCTGCTCCGACTCCACCTGCAGCTCCTGCAACTGTGTAGCTCCCTGCTGCTCGATCCCCGAGGTTTTCTCTATCACCAGCTCTGCCAAAGTGCCCATGGCCGTCTTGTTGGCTGCAACTTGAGCGCTCGCAAACTCCAGATCGCTTGCCAATTGGCTCTCTACGCGAGATAGACATGGTTAGATACGTCAACTCCTTTATGCGGACCAGGTATTTTCCCTCACCGACGGCTTGGTGCCTCAACGAGTCCTTCTTCAGCTGAGTCACCGCCGCAGCGAGCTCCATGAACTCAGCTCTCGTCACCTGGCGCGCGTTAGCATCGGCCGATAACGTGGAAGACGCTACGGAACTGGCAGCTGACTTCCGCTTCGTCGAAGATCCTTTCCGGATAAGAACCATACCTACTGCCAACGGGTCCTTTTATCGACCGGAGTTCTGTATTCGTTGCAGCTTCAGCCATACTCGTCGTGCGTTTCGAAGAGTAATTTTGTCGATAGAACTCGCCAGCAAAGGCAGGTGACAACCTATTCCAGACACTGACGACGAAGCAATAGATTGATTCATGGGCTGCACGCGTCCCGGAGCTATCGGTGAGTGGACTCACAGCACAATGCGCTGGTGTTGTCTGGCATGCTAACGCTGTGGATTTGGTTGATGATGAAGCTGTGGCCTGCTCCGTGATAGCTGGATTGCTGTCGTTGTTCAGCCTTTTGCTGCCGTATTGGTCGGAGATCACCGTTGTCGGCAGCTCTGGCAGCGCAAGTGATGGAGAGATCTCGTCAAATCTGGAGGTGGCGTTCGGGATATGGGGCACGTGTGTGATGATCCAAAACCGCACGGTCGGGGACAGTCTTCGCGGCTTTCTGTTGCAATCCTCCAACTTCCACTCGGAGAGCTATACGGGAGCTGCAGAGGCAACGTTCACCTGCGCGTCATTCTTCCAGGAAGGCGTGATGGGGATTCACTGCGAGGCCACTCACGGGTTTGCCGATGGTCGGTGCTCGCGGTCCGAGCGCAGTACTCCCAGCAGTCTCTGTGCTGCGGACCAGCCTGTTGACATGTTGCTCCACGCCTGGGACGAAGACCAAGAGCGGGGGACAGTTCGTGTGTCGGCTGCCGAGCGCCAAGAAGTGGCCGACTGGCTCAACCAGTTTCTCCCGGACATGTGCGGTGCCCCGGGGCATGCGACGGTAGTGCTGTCGGCTATTTCAACGGCATCTTCAGCCTTTGCCATACTTTTACTGCTTTGTGGCGTAGTTTTCGACAACCTCGAGTCGCGGATCGTTCATGGCGGTGCGATCACAGCTCTGGTCGCTGGCGGGTTGCAGGCCGCGTTGATCGGAGTGTGGATGCTTGAGACGCACGTGCTGCACCACGAAGGGAACCACTTCGGCACTTCGTTCTACCTCAGCATCGTGAGTGTCGTCGGTCACGTGATGGCTTACATGGTTGCTATGCGCCACCTGCGCATTGAGAAGGACGCACTCGTCGAGCTGGGGCTGCTCGAGGAGGACGACGAGTCGATCGATGACATTTTCAAGACAAAAAAGCTCGCTGATGATTGGGACGACGGAGAGTACAGCACAAAGGCGTCCTCACCCCGCAAAGAGGATACCTCCAGACATGCCGAAGTGGTAGTCTAGCCGACGTAAGTTCACAGTACTATACACAATTAAAAATCCTTGCTGTATTGAAGCAGCAAGTTTCGCACTGCACCTGGTTTCTTCAGTTTTTGTCTTGCAACATGTCGACAACAGTGTCGGCCATGGCGAGCGAAGCCGTAAGACCGGGCGACTCGATGCCGCAAAGATGTACGAGGCCTGGGACGCCATGCGTATGCTTATCCTAGCATGTATTATTCGATCAGACAGCCATCACACACATATTAGACACCACGACACAGATAAACACAATGCACGCTGACGCACCGCGATGTAGAAATCCTCGAAAATGTTGCCATTGACCGCGATCTTGGGACGGATGCCGCAATAGTCGGCTTCCAGCAGCTCCGCGCGTGCACCCGGCCAGTAGGCGCGGATCCTCTCTGCAAACTTCTTCGCTTTCGCCGGGTCGGGCTGATAGTCGATAATATCAATCCACTCAACATCCGGCCCAAAGCGGACATTGCCCGCGAGATCCACCGTCGCGTGCACACCAAGACCGCCAACCTCAGGGATCGGATACACCAAATGGCTATGCGAGCACAAGAGCATTACATCAAACGCATGAGATTTTGTGACATGGCCATACACAGAGCGAGCACTTTACCTGAAGGGACGATTTTTAGGGCTGAGCTTGAAGTACGTGCCCTTCGCGAACTTGTCCGGTACAGTTGGCAATGGAAGCGTCGACGGTCGTTCAACTCTAGGAGCCACCACCTTGTCAAGTAGATTCGGTGCAAACATGCCTGAGGCGTTGACAAAGTAGTCGCACTCTATCTCCTGCTCCTCGTCTCCATCACCTTGCGTCGCTCGGATCACAAACCGCTTTGACTTTGCATTGTAAGTGCCTCCTTTAACGGCTGTCGCACGCGCCACCATCGCGCCGTTTGCCTCCGCATCGCCCTGCAGCGCCAGCATAAGCGCGTGCGAGTCCACAATACCTGTGGAGGGAGAGAACAACGCTTCGTTGCAGTCCACGAGCGGCTCGATCTCCCTCGCCTCGCTCTTTGTCAGCAGCTTGAGGTCGCTCACGCCGTTCTTTAGTCCGCGCTTGAGAATCGACTGCAGCTGCTGCGACTGGTGCGCGTGCGCCACAATGAGCTTGCCGCATCTCGCGTGTGGCACGCCGAACTCCTCGCAGAAGTCGTAGAGCTGCTCCCGCCCCTTAACGCAGAGCTTCGCCTTCCAACTGTCCTTGGCGTAGTAGATACCCGCTTCAACACGATAGATACCCAAAAAAGCCGTTACGGAATCAGATTGAAGTTCAGCTTGGGTGCGCCACATCACACTGGAATCAGCCCTACCGTGCACGACCTCGCTGTTGCGCGCGCTGGTCTCCTGCCCCACAAGCGCGTTCTGCTCCAGCAGCAGCACTTCCACCCCGCGACAGGCAGCCGCGCGTGCGACGGCGAGG
>JAIKVE010001629.1:0-10923 GCA_024679115.1 Phytophthora pistaciae
GCGGCTCATTGGGGTCCAAGCTGGTGCCACCGCTCTGGTGCGCCAAGAGTCCATCCTCAGACGACACTTTCCACCCGATCAATGTCGCGTGGCGCAACTTCTACGCTACCCGAGGCACGCAACACGCTCCAACATGTGCGTTAGACAACGGGGCGACCGATCGTAGCGAGCTTGTGGGGTGTCATCTCCTTCATTTAATCCACTTCGCAACTCCTCATACCGGTTCTAACTGACGTTCAAAAGCCAGCGTTTGCAGACACGCTCCGCAGGCACATGCTCGCGGCGCAGTGCGCATGAACCTACATAATTGCTGATGCTAACGCGGCATCGAGTCCGCACTTGCATACCGCATCGCGTTGACTCTAGATATTGTACTGGGTACGACGGTCCGCGTCTGGTCTAGTCTAATTGCTCCAAAGCTTTCCCCACGGCTTCGAGCCCTTGAAGGACGCCGAGCATTCGCTGCAGCTTACCGCGAAGGGCGTTTAAAGCGAGGAACTATCGGTTTATTAAAAAAAAAAAGGTCGACATGATGGCCAAACAAAGCAATGGTGTCATGTCACCCAAACCGTGTCGTTTTACTACTACTACTATACTGGCATGGGTCCCCTAGTGGTCTACGGGACGATGCACTTGAGCGTTCGAGTCTCGCAAGGGACATTCCAGCCGAAAGGCTTTATTACATGTGGTCTAGGTATACCTCCGATCAGCGCTGTCTACTGTGGTGATTCAGCCCAAATCTCTGGTGTTTTGATCCAAATCTGTGGTGCGTTGTGCCGGCCAAATCTCTGGTGATGAGGTCCTACTTTTGTGGTGGTGAATCCCAAATGGCTGGTGTCGAAACCCCCCACTCGAATTGCTGTAAGTCGTGGATGGTCAATCAGCAATAAGTAGTGCGCATACGCCATCTCCTGCATGATTTAGCACATCCAGTATGGATAAGCATCATTTTGGCACTTTTAGAAAGTGCCGTTTCCGAACGTCGAAACACGACTTGAGCAACTCGCATTCAGGCCACTATGATTTACCGCTAAGTACGAACACTAAGTAGTGCACTAAATAGGAGGGCAAACTGGATGCAAAGCACAATAAATAAGTCCTACAAAACCCTTGATGACTTATTTATCTTGTAAATTGTATACATGTCGGGTATTACTAAGTAATAATCTACGGCTGGGAAAAGGGTAATATCGCTCGATTTGTGCAGCCAGTGCTGCCTCGCACGATCAATACGTATCCGTGCACAGCACTTACTAAAAAAAAAACGAAGTTTAGCCATGTACGAACTGCGACCTTCCCCGGGGAGGAACGACCCGGGTCACCCTGTACTCGAGTACGATTTACAGACGCCAGAAATATCCGTATTTAGGAAGGAACTAGGTGTGGCATACACTACATTCTGTCTATTACATTGCTGCTAATAGTCGCTACTATTGGAAATAACGGGTTATTAATATCCGAAGTGCCAAAGACTCTGCAAAGCACAATATACGTACAGCAACTTGCATCCAAAGCCTCTATGAGTTATCACTAATTAGTGTTATTTAACAGGAGGGCAAACTGGATGCAAAGCACAAGTTAAGCCAAGTGTTTCACGAACTATTACCGGGCCCGGAGGCTGATGGGATGGGGACAATATCACCCACTACGGCGCCACCTTGTTTGGGATGCTGTAGACTCCAGCGCTCAAGGCATTCGATCTGAACTGGAAATCAGGAGTGATGAGCGATTGATTCAACACTTGGTGGACGCTTTCCAAACTACCGAGAGCGCGTATCAGTGGTGACAGCATATCAGCTTGACGTTCAATCCGGACCACTCGCTCGCTCGCGTTGTCCAAGTGAAAGCGCATCGAACCCCGCATCACGAGCTTCTCCCCGAGCAACTTGATTGCCGATGGAGTCCATTTACCACCTCTCATTCCATATATCTTCAGATGTGAAAACGCCCAGCGAAACGTGCGACCGGTAATAGTGACAGACGTAGTCGTAGTTCCAACTAGTATGTCTGCCGTGAGCGCCCTGAGGTCGTTGAGCTCGAAGTGGACGTCATCGAAGTGCGTCGAGATCAATCTCCAGTCCTCGAGCACTGCTTCCACACCGCAGATGGGGTCACTTGCAACTTCTGGCGCCATAATGCATCGCAGGAAGGCCGAAGCCGATGGTTTTTGTCGGACTGGGTCGGATACAAAAGCGAGGAACTGTTGCTGGTACGTTTTCGCAATAGCTCCATGATTGAGCTTTGGTTTTGCACGGATGCGCGCAGACTTGACCTGACGCTGAAGCACTTCAACAGCGCCGCGTAAGTGTCGAATGTCGTGCTCCGCCTTCACGATGGCTTCGTTTTGCTTCCACTTGTACGACGCCTGAAGGAATCGGTGGCGACTTTCTTTTCTCCAGACATCTTCCATAATGGCGCGCTGTTGCTGCTCAGTGAGCCCATAGCCACTAGCTTGCAGTACTGCGATTGACTGAAGCGCCTTGCTCCATGAAGACGTTGAGTTGCACCGTTTCCTTGTAGTCGGTTGTACCCACGGCTTCGTCAATGGGGCTGCCCTCGCAGTAGCTGGAGACACTTGGGCTGTTGCTGGGTCAGCAGACACACTTGTCATTTCCTTGTGGTAGTGCGGACGGGCGCCGGGACGCTGCCCGCGAGGCTGCAGGTGCATGGCGCAGTTATCTGGCATATTGCGGGGCTCCCACGTAGGATGCATGATATTGCCGATCACCTTGTCACTCAGCCCGCAGATGTTGGGAGGGTGGAGATTGCTGGAGTTCATTTAGGTGGCAGATCTGGGTCTCCTTGATACGTGTGTGGCGCTTGTCTTACGAAACGAGAAGTGTCGTCGTCGAAATCAGTGGATGGGTGCAGCAGTACTGCACATGTAGCGCAAGAACCAATAGGGTCAATGCAAAAACATGTGTGCCTTTTAGTAACAAACTTTGCATCCAGTGAACAGGGAGCGAGCACTTATCCCGACCACGTTCGGGATATCCGTGACTACCAGATAGTCAAAAGGTGGTGCTGTCGGGGGGGGGGGGGGGGCTACATTTGTGTTGAACTAGAAACGATACAGTGCAGAATTAATGGTCGTGAGTCACTTGTTACCTGTACCGCGTAATCAGTGTATGATATAACATGAGTCACGTGTTACCTGTACAGAAGCGCAATCAGAACACTTCATAATCATCTTCATAATCAGACCGCCGGACTTGTTGAAAATCGGACAAGAATTGACTGATCTGCATGTACAAAAAATTACGCCGACATGGGGCGGCAAAAAGTACATACATAAGGACGAAAGCCTACTTTGCGTTTTTGCTAAACCCATGGCTTGAATCAAGAAAAGAGAGAAGGGCTGTTCCCGATGAAAAGGGCGAACTCTCAGACCTTACGAGCAGCTGTTCGTGAGGCTTGAGAGTTCCTTTGGGGCTTAACCATTTAAAAATGGGAGGAATAGATGGAAATGTAACTTACACGGGAGATCTGAACTTAAAGTTCCTGTCCGAGCTCTCTGGTTGGTTGATCCAGGGCGAGAGTTAGGTTCGCGGTTTTTGCTGGAGGACCACCGATAATAGCGGCTCTTCAAACAGACAGACCGCGTTCTTACTGAATTTTACTAAAGGTGGTCAGTCAGGCACAAGAATACAAAGTTTTGACCATTTCTCCTTCCCTTTTTCGTACTTAAAGGAAAGGAAGAGATATTACCGGTACATTGAGTTCAGATTGGAACTGTTGATGGGGGGACAAACCGGTTTACGACTTCTTTTTTGCAAATCTTTCTTCAAGCCACAGATCAGCCAGTTCAAATAGGAGCAGGCTCAAAAATAGGGGTCTGTTCAAGGAGTGCTCTGTGGATATATGATTATATTTTAAAAAAAACGGCGTTGATCGAGCTTCTAACGTTAGCATGTATATGGCACCAGCACATACGTAAAGTTTGAGCGCAAAACAACGCGGTTGTCTCAGCAAAGCACGCAAAATACGCTTTCGTCTTTATACTTTTTGCCGCCCCCTGTAGGCAAAAATTACGTGTAGGCGTAATTTTTGTTGCTCAGTCAATTCTTGTCTGATTTCAACAACAAGACTGTCTCTTGCTCCAGCGCGTTCATTTGTTGAATTACAGCGAATTTGAGCAAAAAGACTGATCAAAAATCGGAAACATGTACTGTTCGTATAAATTGTGCCAGCACTGTACTTCATGCATTAATACTAATGTTCTTCATAATCAGAGTGGCCGCACAATCAGCGACAAGGGGTCGATACATGTACTAAGTACCAGCATTGGTACGTCCAGCAGAACCGGGATCGCCTCCCAGATGTGTTTTCCCGCCCGAGTATGTGGAACCATCAGGTCTCTTTACTGCGGTGCCAGTGCTGTAGACTATTGAGGGTCTCGCGCTTCTTCATTCTCGATTTTCTTTTGCCGACGAGAAGCCCAAGAACAACAACGATGCGGCTCACGATCTTTCTTGCTCTGGTGATCCTCACCTTTTCTGCCTACATCAGCCCCAGCAGTGCCGAGAGCGCTCCTCTTCTCGAGCAAGAACGCAACCTTCGTGCTGAGCAAGGTGGTCTTGTTGCCAAGGCCGACGACATCGCCGCAAACTTCCTCCAGACGCTGCGCAAGGACGCAATGCTGTCCAAGGCTGCTGCCCTCGAGAAAGTTGGGAATACAAGAAGGGCCGACGTTTTGAAGAATACTGCGGGGGCGATTTCCAGGCTCAACAAGGCGCAAAAGGAGAAGCTGGCTGTGATGGTTGCTGAAGTGGCCAAGAAAGACCCCAAGAAGTGGTCCACTCTCAAAAAGGTGCTCGTGGGTGCGCTCGGTATCACGGTCGCTGGCGGAATCATCTACGCGGTTCAGAAGCAAATGAGTTGAACTTCCACGGATGGCTCCTCGTAAGAAGGGGGAGGATGGATGCGTTGCCCTACCTTGTGTTTTGGGTACGTATCGTACGTTCTGCTCAAGACGCATACGCCGAATACGAGGATCGTGGGATTGGGTAACAGTTATCACAAGGAACCTAAAATTCTGAGGGAAAACTAAGTTGTGCTTTTACACCCCGCAGAAGCTCTGAGATTTGAGATCGTTTTTGCATTTGAAAGTGTTTGGGCTCGATAGTACTAACTACGTAGTTAACACGCTATGGTTGATCGACTGAATTGCCGCAAGCGTGTCAACTTTCTATCTGCATGAATTAAAAACGGGCTAATAGTCGCTGATTTGTTGACTTTCAAGGACTATTGACGTCTCGTACGAGATGGCTCGAGGTGGCAAAATGCCCCCCCCCCCCCCCCCCCCCCCTATACAAAAGAACTCGCTCGAGAGCTTTTGTACGTGCCTTTGCTGATGAGGTATTCGGTGAATGGTTCAAGGGTCGTAAAAGACACACCCCTGTGCGTTCTTAACATGTAAACATGTAAAATCTAAGTTGGACACTCTGTGGGCTTGTTGCGGGGGGCGGACGTCTGAAACATAAACTGCGTCGCTCGATTTTATATAGCTCCCACTCCTCGGTACGGCTGTACACATAGATCCAGTATGGACACCGAACGTGCCAATTTGCGCCGGAATGGAATAGGCTGCAATGGTGATGATCTGGCTGAGACACGACTACTGAGTCTTCAACAACCACACCACGGCCAGTGAAATCGACTTGTTTTTCATTACGAAGACAAGAAAGATCACGTCATTACTGTTTACCACTTGGATGTATAAAGCTGGCGGGCTTACAGCTCATGGCTAGTCGACGGTGTTTACAACATGGGAGCAGTCCGGCACTTCAGCGATCGACGCGACTTCGCCAGACGCAATCTACAATGACGTGAGTTGCTGCTTCTTTGGGTGAATGGAATGCTTGACGATGAATATCGTCAAGCATTCCATTCGGTCTTACAGTAAACAGGCAAGGCATTGTCAGTCAGTTAGCAAAGACGGTAGATAGCTTGACGTGTCTGTTCCGTTCTAAATTTAGCGTGACCAAAAACGATGCTAGCCTAATATTGACCTGGACCAAAAAAGGAGTTGGATCAAAAATGTAAATATAGTCCTGATTTTAACCGTTATATAACAGGTTGAAGCGGACGAGTCCTTCGTAGCGAGGTGACAGCAAACTCTCGATGATGCCCTGAAGCGGCCTATCATTTGCAAACGTGCTTGTCTGCTTGGGGTGCACTCGCCGGTTGCTTACGTCGAGTGCAAGGCCCGAGCGGACTCACACACGTTGGCGAGAAACAGGAGCGGGAAGTCGCGGTCAATCCGACGCAGGTCCAGCGGTTCGGACTCCGTCCTCTTGTCATAGCCGTGGAGAAGACGCGTCAGCGCCTCGCCGGGTACTGGTCGCTGCGGTTGCTGCTGTAGAGATGGCGTCGTGGTCTTTCCGCGACCGGCGGCAGCTTTCTTCTTCTTCAGACGGCGCTTGTGGTGAGCCGAGCGGATGATGTCGGCTTGCTCGGCCTCCAGTTGCTGCAATCTGGCATCATAATGTTCCTGCGGACTAGCAACAGACCCTGTGGATATGTGCCCTGCAGCTACCGCGCGACGGCCTGGTGCTCGATCTCCTTCAAGCAGGGAGTCCGAGAGTGCGGCTTGTTGGTCTTTCAGGTCGGCGATACGTCGGCGCACGGACGACAGCTGCCGGTACGGCCACTTGCGAATGCGGTTGCGCCTGCAGATGCGCTTGAGTGCGGCCTCACAGATGCCGAGTCGTTCTGCCGCCTTCGAGCACAACTCCGGGCCAACACCGTCAGTTTCCAAGCCACTCGATGGTGAGCACCGTACAGATACAGAACATGCAGTATGCAGCCTGGACGATTGCCCGGTATCCGACGTCCATTCGGTTCAGCCCTCCACCAGCACGAGTCCGATCCAGTTGCTCACCGTCTTGAGAGGGAGGTGGTAGACCGCCTGGAGCTGCTCCACGTCGAAGTGGATGCGTTGGCGACGCCGTCTGCGACCGGATCCCTCAGCTTCTGAAGCGCTAGCCGACGAGTCTTCTGCTTCATCTCCGTCGCTTTCGTTGGCGTCCTCGTCGTGGCTGGGCGCGGCTGCATCGTGGTCCTCGCCACTGTCGCTGCTGCTACTTGCGTTGTGCATCGACGTCGGGTCTGGAAGGGGCCTCGCAGAGCTCTCGAGCGCAGCAGATGCAGGCGAAGTGGTGGCTCGCGGCGGCGTGGAGCTCATGGCGCGAATAAGATTGAGAAAGTGGAGTGAATGTCGTTGAAGTGAGCCGGAGCGGGTCAGCTGAGCTGGTTTGGCGGCCGATCTGTGATATTGGCTACCAGTCATGGACGCAGCCAACCAGTTGAAGTGTGCGTCAATCGGACGTTATGTGGACTGTGGCTCCCCAATCAGGCTGTTTGTCCTTCGTTGCAGCGGAGCTGTACGTATACTAAGTCAGCGTTAGTAGGCTATCTGCGTCTTCTTTCAGCACGATAGTTGAAAACTGCTGTTGGTACAACTAGAGGTTCTGAACCTGGTCCATCAAGTTGTACTACTATGCAAATGTGCTCTCAGTTCTTCAATTTTGTTTAGTGATTCAAGCATGGATACCATCTACCACGGGTAGGCTTCCTCCACGTTGTCAAGAAAAGCGTCCTCCGTGAACGGCACGGTGGCGCTGCCGAAGTCGTTGAGGTTCAGGGCCGTGCGCGCTGCAGCCGGCATGTCTTCCCACATGACCAAGTCCTGGAAGTCGCCGGCCTCGGTCGTGACGTTCACATAGTGACTGAAGGTCTTCGCCTTGTACTGGAACTTGACGCTCGTCTTTTCCACCATGGCGGCGTCCGGGGGCGTGACTGTGAAGTACTTGCCGTCCGAGATCGAGGCCGACACGGCGGATATGTTCGCATCGTCGGAACCCGATCTTTCGACCCACACGATAGCGTGCTCCCAGCCGTGGCGGTGGCCAAACGCGCCCTTGCGGTCTCTCGGGAAGTACCAGGCGTACATGATAGCGTACGAGTCTTCGTAGGCTGTGGCGCGGCCGTAGACTTGCGAGCCGAGAGAAGACCCTTTACAGCCTTTGAAGCTGTAGAGGGAGAGGCCAGCGTTGGTGTTTCCGTCAGCGTCGACGGCCGGGTACGGGTGGCAGCCGCTATTGATGTTGAGCTGGGGCTTGAACGTCAGGGCGAGCGAGTATTCGGTGGTCGAGGCCCTCGTCTCGGGAAGCGGCACCACGCTGTCGTAGTCCAGCTCTTCGGCTTGGACGAGGGCCAGGAGGCCCACCCAACAGACAGCAAGACGCAACAGGTTCATCGGCACGCGTAGTAGTCGGTCGATTGGAGAATGAGCGAGTTACTGGTGCTGAGGAGAGCTCTTCGCATGAACCAAGGCGTGCACCACAGTATCCGGTCCAGCAATGCCCAGATGGTAGCGAGGCAGTGCATCGAAGGCCCCCGCTGTTATCCCAAGGATACCCCTGTCGACGCATTGATTATTCTCCTGGCGGTCAACCACGATTTGTAAAGTACAGTACCTTTATGAGTTTTTTATCGTTTTTTACTTTTTTAGAGTGACGGCTGTCAACACTGTAGGATTGGCTTTCAACACTGAAAAATCGGTCTTTGGCACTGGAGGGTTAGGTAGGTCGAAAACACTGAAGGAACGGCCGTCACCACTGAAAGCGACTGAGTTATTTATAACTGTGCCAAAGTGGCAATAACGTGCTAAGTTTGAACAGGTCGCGAGCTATTCCCGGTCTATTTTGCACTCGACCGATGCTTTTTCTAGACTTTGGCCGCACACTTCGATTGCAATTGCCTACCTTCCGGAGAACCTAGCGCGCTTCAACCGCAGTAGTGTCCATGGAGCCATCTCCCCTGGATACCTCTGATCCGAGCAGCCAGTCCGAGTCGAGCGTTGCGTCTAGCACCTCCGAGTCAGATCCGTCAACTGAGTCCGAGGTAATGTATTAACAGCTATCATGAATTCTGCCAGCCTTCTCTAATAGAAATCCGATTCTGCAGCAGAGCGACCTTGAGGGAGAATCAGCTCAACGCGATCGGCAGTCACGTCCTAAATGGAAGCATGTCTGGAGCTCAGCTGATAACACTGGTCGGAGCTACGCTGACGTGAAACAGAGCCTGCCGACCCATGCAACTGCTAAGAACGATCCATACGACTGCACGATGCCACATGCTCTTGTCGGTCACTACGAACTCGCCCACACTGACCACAAAATGCGCACTGTTATGACAAGATGCACCTCGACGAGGTGTGAATCGAGCGGTGTAAAATGTGCTTGTCGGTACGAGATTAACATGTGTCAGTCAAGCGACTACGTCAGTATTGTCCAAGAGGGAGAACACACCATGTTGGACACTGACAGGGATTCTCCAAGAGTCACTCGAGGTCTTACGGACGAAGCGAAGGCGCTGGTGCACGAGATACTGCTCCAGAACCCTGGGGTAGCTCCACATGTGGTTTTCACGCATCTCAGCACCGTTTTGCCGGGTCGAGCGCCCTTTGAGACTCAGGTACAAGGGTATCTAAAACGATGGCGCTCAAAGAACAAGGACGACTCGATGAAGCCAGTCATTGATATTTGTGCGAGTTCCATGTTCGAGCTTATGGAAAATATGGATCAAACTGCCGATAAGTTGTTGGTCTTTTGTGATTCGCGGTTAGAAGAAGGCAGTCTAGTTCCTGACCTGGGTGATGCTTCCGATGAGTCCCCGTTTCGTATTGGACGCGGTTAGAAGAAGGCAGTCTAGTTCCTGACCTGGGTGATGCTTCCGATGAGTCCCCGTTTCGTATTGGGCTCACCTGTTTTGCATTGTTGGAGAACTACATCAACGTGCAGGAAGATCCGCGTTGCACCACAATACTCCACGTTGACAGTACCCATAATATGGTCAAGATGAAGTATAACGTGTTCATTCTCGGGATTTCGGACAGTTGTGGACACTTTTTTCCTGTGGTTTACTACTGTGCTTCTCAACGTCGCGCGGAAGATGTGGCTTGGTGCCTAGCATACCTGAAGCGGGTCACTATGCAACTCTTTGCTGTAAGATTTGCTCCTGCATTCGTGATGACCGACGCCGACAAAGCTCAGTACAAGGCGTGTGCTGATGAGCTACCATCCACAAAGATTCTGATGTGTTGGTTCCACTTGTGCCAACACGCCTGGAAAGTAGCCAACTACCATCCACAAAGATTCTGATGTGTTGGTTCCACTTGTGCCAACACGCCTGGAAAGTAGCCAAGCGCCTCCCAAAAGCCAAGCGTGAAGTGATATTTCATGACCTGAACGACCTTCATTTCTGCCGAACACAATCCGAATTCGATACCAAGAAAGAGCATGTCATCGCAAAGTGGACGACGCTCGGTCGATCTTGCCCCGGTTTCCGCTCTAAATCTAAGAAGCTGATTCGCCAGTGGCTCAATAACCCTCGGCTCTCAAACTGGCAGGCGTTCCACACACCTCCCGGGTACCCAACTACAAACAATCCCGTCGAACAGTACCACCGAACCCTCAAACTGGAAAATACCAGGCATGCAATGCCAATTGATATGGTGCACCTCCTTGATCGATCCCGGATTGGCTTTCTCGCAAAAAAGACAAAGTTCTCAAGCATAACCGAAGCTTCTAGGCGCCTGAAGGCTCATTACAACAAAATCAAAAGGCAGGGCCAGCTGTGTGCGACTGCGTTACTGCCTGTGGGGACGCAAAGCCAGCGGCTAGTGGTAGTCCGGCACATTCCACTGACTGTAGAGGCACAGACTGCAGCCAATGTGTCTGCCTAACAACCAAATTTGGTGTCACTACCAGCTCAATCTGACCCACCACCAACTACTTCCCGGCGTGTCGCAGTGCAGACGCAGAAGGCGAAGGCGGGCAAGAAAAAGAAGAAACAAAACAAGTGCGAATTTCAAGCGGATGATGTGAGTAAACCGATCAAGTCCGCTCACACCTTGCG
>JAIKVE010001630.1:0-10917 GCA_024679115.1 Phytophthora pistaciae
ATGACACATCCAGACCACGTCCCGGGGGTCTCGCACTCGGTGCTCGGGTGCACAGCGAGGTTCGGCGGTCGCTCGGCGTCAGGCTCGGGCTTGTCGACAGTCACGCAGCCTGCGCCTGCATTGCGCGAGGCGCGGGGATCGACGGAGGAGGCTTGGGGCTCGTCGCTTCGGCTCATGGTGGTCAAGAGCTGGAATGCGACGACGAACGGAGCTCTTCGAGCTTGCACCTTGCCAAACGCATGAGGCTTTTTTGAAAGCTTTATCGCGGGTTATTTGGGATTAGGATGTTCTGGTGATACTCTGTCAATGTCATCTTGTATTAGTTTATGGAGGAGGTTGAGTCCGTATGTGACATGCGCTGGTTTGACACCCTTGGAATGCAAGGAAACGCGCACGCAGTCTCTTTTGGTGGATTATCCAGCAGCTATCGATGCTGGACTTGCGGGCATTGATCAGCTTGTCGGCCTTGTGTTGTTGTACTTGGTGGATACTATCATACGTTGGTTGCTATGGGGCCGACTCGGACGGACATTGGGGGCTCATAGTCAGTGGATGGCCTCGCTGAAGATGTAGATGTTGTACGCGACGCAGTAGGCGAGCGACGTGAGGAAGGCGGCGGCGGTGAGCGCGCCGGCGTTGTCGGTGAAGCCTCCGTACATGCGCACGAGCTGCGCGTCGAGCTTCTGCAGCGGCAGGATGGGGATCACGGCGAAGGCCAAACCGTTGACGGCGCACGTGACGGCCACCAGGATGGCGATGGACCAGCGGGAGTGCGTCGCGTCGGTGTCGGTGTCTTCGCTGGACGGGAAGTACGAGGCGCGCTGGATGGTCGTGAGCAGCGTGCTCACGAAGACCTTGAAGATGGTGTTGAACGACAGCGCGAGGCCGACCACGCCTCCTTCCGAGCCTTCCTCGATGATCTCGGTCACGGGCACCAGCAGCAGGAGCGCCATGACGCCCGTCGACATGCCGGCCACTCCAGTCAGCACGATGTACACGACGGGGGCTCGATACAGCGCTGGAATCACCAGCACGGCCATCACGACTTGGGGTGCGATCGTCATCGTCGGAGCCAGAGGGAAGAACCGCTTCCACAACATGTTCCGGAGTTTCCACCTCCACATCAGCACGGTCAGGATCATCACCAAGTCGTTCAAGCTGCTGCTCAGCAGCGCCGACGCGCTGTCATTCGTATGCGCCCACTGCTGCAGCGCATTCGTCACCAGCGGGAAGCCGAAGTTGAGGAAGAAGGCGAAGCTCGCGACGATCACCAGGATGCGCCACACGGCCTTCTGCTTGGTCAGCTTCCAGTAGCTCTCGCACTTGCACCTCAAGCTCTCCTTCATGTACGCGGGCGCCTCGTCGATTCCTCCGATGACCACAACGATGGTAATGACCGACAACGGCATCAACGCCAGCAGTATCAAGGCGATCTCGTGCACTGCGATGACGTTCTGGATCAAGTAAACCAGCAGCCTGGCTGAGATCTGCCCCGTGGCCCTCACCACCAAGTAGTCGGCCTGGAAGACGCCTCTGCGCTCGAGACTTTCTCGCTGCGAGAGCGTCACGACCGCCGTGTGCACCGAGCAGAAGTTGATCATGGAGCCGAAACTCACGCCGCCCATGAGCAGCATCATGATGTAGCTGAAGCTGCTGCCGATGGCCTCTCGGATCTCCGCGGCGAAGAGGCAGCCCAGACCGATCACGGCCAGGCACAACAGACTCAGCAGCATGCCCAGGACCATGTACGACTTGCGGCGCGAGCCCCACACGGGCACCGCGTCGGCGTAGAGCCCCACGAAGAAGGCCAGCGCCGCGGGCACCTCCACGAGGCGGTCCATGGCCTCCTTCTGCGTCTCCGAGAGCTCCAGTTGGCTGCTCACCATGACCAGCAGCCCGTAGCGCGCGCCGATGTAGACGAACGAGGACGTGAACGTGGCGGCCACGAGGCCGATGAACTCGAGCGAGAAGAACTGCACCACGCCGCCCGGGCGCAGGCCGCCATACATGTCGTAGTTGTAGAAGTCCGGCCCGGCCACAAAGCGGTTCATGCTCATGGTTGGCTGCTGGTGCCGCTGCTGGTGGTCGAGACGATGGCGATCTTCGACTGGCTGGCTGTGATGAATAAGCTCTTCTTTGACGCGTTGTGGGTTCGTTCTGGGGTCATCAATGGGAAAGGCAACATGAAAGGCGGGAGGTTCAACGTGAATCAGTTTGAAGAGGATACCGGATTTAAGAGTGGGATACATGTTTTACATGTCAGGGTTTGGTATTAATAGTAGTGAGAATTTCGGCTAGTCGTAACAGTACTAATACTACTATTAGTAGTCGGAGAGATCTACTAGTAATATTAATACCACTACTATAGTAATACTATTCCCACTGTGATTTCTGCCGCTGTTTTTCACGCGATGTAAATGATCTGCGTACTCACTATTTGTCAATCCTTGTTTATAGCGGCCTCGTCACAGAATAACCAGCCGGAACACACGTTCTAGGAGCACTGTTAAACGACCACGCCCCAGCTAAACTCGAGCAAGTGTCCAAGCGAATGAAATATATTCACAAACTCTTCAGTGGGATTCATTAGCTTTGAGCATAATAGCAATTCAGATACGCACTAAGTGCAGCCACCGCACGATGTCACCCGAATGATGTACTTGGTTCGCTGATGCCAGCACGATAGTGAGCACGTCTCCGGGTTCACGCACAGCATAATATATACGCACATGTGTTGCCTTGTAGATAGACGAGCTATAGATAACGCACCGAATCGATTACGTGTGAGTGGCTTAAAGACGATGTGGTCGGGGATAGTGTTAGTGACTCTGCGATCCCAGGGTTCTTGAACTCCTCTGTCGCTGTCTGTTTTAAAGGAGTTATTGAAGTGCGAGCGTTCCTAGCGCACTTTTACTGCTTGTTCCCCCGCCAGGAGATCGAGAAATGAGCGAGAGAGCGCAAAGCGCGGAGAGGGGAGGGCTGAGAACCACCAATTTGCGCGCCTTTTAAAGATCTGACGTGGATTGATGTTAGGGAAAGTAATAGTGATGTTATCACTACTAGTGGCCTATTTTCTCGCTACTATATCCATGTCACTAGTAGTGATTCACTACTATCAAGCTCAGACCCTAGTGCTATAGTAGTATTATAGTAGTAGTAGTAGTAGTAGTAGTAGTATCACTACTATCGCTACTACTCTGCTGACTACACTGTAGTCATAGTCAGCAGTGCTGACTATTACCAAACGCTGTTTCTGTAGTCGAAGCGCACTTCAAAACACTGCCATTGACGTTTTTAACGATATTGTCTCTTACCTATCTACTATACGAAGTTGGTGGTGTAGTCCTCCTTCTTGTCGAATTTGCTGCCGCTGGCGTCGCCGTTGAACAGAACAGCTGCGGACTTCTCGCCCTTGCTGGCGCTGGCCTCGGACATCATGGACGCGGTCTTGTTGAGCTCCTTGACGCGCTCTGCCGCCTGCTCTTGGGCCTGGATTCTGGCGCCGATACGCTTGGCCTCTAGGCGCTTGTAGAGGATGACGCAGACGGCGATGGCGATGATGACCGCAGCCACAATGATCGACACGAAGAGAGGCGGGCCGAACAGCGTGTCGTCGTCACTGGTGCTCACCACCTCAGTGCAGCGAGGGCCCGTCCAGGAATCCGACGAGCATTCGCACCGACCGTCCGAGTTGCACGTGCCGGTGATCACCGACGAGACGCCGACAGTGCAGTCGTCGTCCGAGTTGCAGAAGGCCATGCCGGACACGGCCGTGTCCGGGTTGTCGGTGTCCGTGTAGTCGTCGATGTTGTCCTCGATCCACTGCTTGGTCGGGTGAGAGGAAGGGTCGCAGCCGATGGCCATGTCGGTGGTGTCCGACGTATCCTGGTACAGTCGAATGTAGTCGATCTTCATGTACATGGGGAATGAGTCGCAGATGGCGTTGTCTTCGGAGCTGGAGCCGTCACCACGGCAGCTTCCTTCTCCTGCGTGAGGTGGGGAAGATCCCCACGAGCTGGAGAGAGCCACGTTGAAGATGATGTACATGGGCTCCTCGATCATGATCTTCTTGGGGTTCATCTGCGCCGTATCCTGTGGGGGGTTGGTCAGGGCTTCAGCTGGGATCTCAAAGATCACTTGGCCCTCCACTTCCCAACGCACATATCCCGAGTCGCCCATGACCCACTCGACACTGTACGTGACCCAGTCCAAGTACGCGGCCATGTGAATCTCCCAATCGGTCGAAATGGCGTCCATTTGGTAGGCAAACTCGGAGCTGGAGCTGGTGGAGCCGCTTGATGCCGTACACTCAGAATTGGTGTTGCCAGGACTGCACAGGTACGCGCCCATGTAGGCATTTTGCTTGGGGAAGCACGTGCCATTGGCGTTGATGCCCCAGTGCACTGTCCCGTTGTCCTTGTAGCCCATATCCCCGTTCACATCGTACGACGCAGGGCAGAGCTCCATGGTACAAGCGTTCGCTGTAATGCCCTTGGCGAGCGAGGCGTTGATAGTGGCGAAGCTCTGGATGTCATCCTCTTCAACGTCGCAGATGTTGTTAGCGCCGTAGCGGAGACCCTGGTACCAGGACTTGTGACCACGTAAGTTCCAATAGTACTTGGTGGGGACGTCCTGGTTGTTGGCGCCTTCGGTGGTGCAGTCGTAGCTGTAGAAACAGTAGGAAGACGCCGTCGTGTTATCCTCGAGCATGCGGAAGTCGTCCGGCATGCCTGGTCCGACCTGAATCGACGATGAAATAGCAGTGCCGCCACCTTCGAGGATATCGATCTCGGGGGCGCCACGACCCTGGTTCGCGTTCATCCCCGAGCCGGGATCGTCGTCACACGCGCTGATGCGCTGGTTCTGGGACGAGAAGACCGTCTCGTTGCACTCGTTGTACGTGTACGGCCACATGCGGCTCGTAGACGCGGAGTACAGAGCTCGTCCGAGGTTCCCCATGAGCCAAATTCCGGGCCACGTCGGGTAGTAGTCGATGTTGGCCGCGCGCACTGTGGTTGAGCCTGTCTCGACGTCCGGATTGCCCGATTCATTCGTGACAGCGCCTGGAAGCTGAACTCGGACCTCTACCATGCCTCCCTGGAAGCAGAACTTGTTCCAGCTTTGAGCCATGCCCGATCGGTAGTAGAAGTACACGGTCTCGTAGCCTGGCGGTGACATGTAGCTGTTCCAGACCGTCTCCTCGATGGTCTCGTCCGTCGTGTTGATGTAGAAGTAGCAGTTGCCGTCGGTATCGCACTCGGTGCCCGTCATGTTCTTGGAGTACACTTCAAGCGCCGAGTTGACACCATCAGCCAGCTCCATCGCCGTCCAGAGATGGTCGTCGCCAGCGTCGAAGCTGCGGTTTGCCACGTTGAACTCGTCGCTCATAGTCAGCGTCCAGGTATCGCCCCTCGACGTCGTGTACGTCTGTGCGCTGGACGGTG
The DNA here is from genome assembly GCA_024679115.1 of Phytophthora pistaciae. Classification (NCBI taxonomy): domain Eukaryota; phylum Oomycota; class Peronosporomycetes; order Peronosporales; family Peronosporaceae; genus Phytophthora; species Phytophthora pistaciae. The sequence goes on from JAIKVE010001630.1 coordinate 5,445, forward strand.
TGTCCACATCCACCCATGGCAAGACGCCCGACTTGGTCGTGTACGATGTTGGTGTTGCAGCATGAGACGTGGCTATAAGCACCGCCGCCGCTGTGAGCGCCCACTTGGTTAGCTTCCGGGTGGGCATTGTCGAGGCTCTGTGGTCGCTAATATCGAAGTGAGAGACGAAATGGGTAAAGCGCCTTGTGGAGCGCGGTGTGTTGGACAGCTAAGGCCCTCCACGCCCGTGGCAACAATCCATCCGGCAGCTGAAGCATTTTTGGTGCAGGAAAGGCCCGAGCCATGATGAAAGCTAAGGATTGCCTGGAAGGTGTGACACCCGGGAATTGACTGTGCTCATGGCACTCCAAGCAAAGCAACGTGTGGTGCAAATCCGAGCATCCGTGCTGCTCTTCATGTGGATTTTTGTATGGGGGAATAATCATCCGCGGTGTAGTTTACTCGCCTCGTTATGCCTCGCTAGTCGCGACCACCAGGCTTGACCCAGTTCATCACGCCGCTGCCTCTTGATGAGAAGCAGCGCTGTTCGTGCGTGTCCACTGCAAGTCCCGCCGGATTCTGTGTCTGCACGAAAGGAGCCAACAGGCATGAGACGCCCAGAGCCTCAGCTGCACCCGCTTTCACTTGCGATTCCCAACTCGACTCGAGCATTTACGATTTGTCTCCGTCCGACACATCCAGTTGTAAGCGTTGTAGTTGCTTTATTGTCGATGAACACACTCACCTATCTAATACTTTACTCACACAAAACTCGATCTGTCCTTGCCAGGTTTCGCTACAACAGTAGCTTCACCCATAGAGGAGAAGGACGCGGCGCCCAGATCCTTCTCGTGCTCCATCTTGATGGCGTTTTCGCGCAGGCGGGCGAGGTTCTTCTTGCGCTGAGTCACTTGGTACGCAATGACGCAGAGGGTCACCACGATGGCAGCAATTCCGATCAGCATCGAGACGTACATCGGGGGTCCGTACAGGTTATCGTCGCTGCCGCTGCCACTCTCGCTCGCGGCCTCGGTGCATCGCGGGCCCGTCCAGGAGTCCGAAGAGCATTCGCAACGACCGTCCGAGTTGCAGGAGCCTGTGGTGACGGACGTGGAGCTGTCGATAGTGCAGTCGTCGTCGGACGTGCAGAAGGCCATGCCCGACACGGCCGTATCCGGGTTGTCGTCGTCGACGTAGTCGTCGATGTTGTCCTCGATGAACTGCTTGGTCGGATGAGAGGAGGGGTCGCAGCCGGTGGCCATGTCGGTGTTGTCCGACGTATCCTGGTACAGCCGGATGTAGTCGATCTTCATGTACATGGGGAACGAGTCGCAGATAGCGTTGTCCTCAGAGCTGGAGCCATCGCCACGGCAGCTTCCCGAGCCAGCGTTGGGCGGTTTGGAGCCCCAAGAACTGGAGAGAGCCACGTTGAAGATGATGTACATAGGCTCCTCGATCATGATCTTCTTGGTGGTTCATCTGCGCTGTGTCCTGCGGCGGGTTGATGATCGACTCGGCCGGGATCTCGAAGATCACCTGGTTCTCCACCTCCCAGCGGATGTAGCCGTAGTCGCCCATGACCCACTCGACAGTGTACGTGACCCAGTTCAAGTACGCAGCCATGTGCACTTCCCAGTCCGTGGAGATGGCGTCCATTTGGTACGCGAACTCTGACCCCGCGCTCGTGGAGCCACTTGACGCAGTGCACTCCGAGTTGGTGTTGCCGGCGTTACACAGGTACGCGCCCATGTAGGCGTTCTGCTTGGGGAAGCACGTGCCGTTGGTGTTCACCCCAGTGGTCGGTGCCGTTGTCCTTGTAGCTCAAGTCCGCGTTGACATCGTACGAGGCCGGACAGAGCTCCATGGTACACGCGTTCTCCGTGATCCCCTTGGTCAGCGACGCGTTGATCGTGGCGAAGCTCTGGATGTCGTCTTCCTCGACGTCGCAAATGTTGTTGGCGCCGTATCGAAGCCCCTGGTACCAAGATTTATGACCGCGGATGTTCCAGTAGTACTTGGTCGGCACGTCCTGGTTGTTGGCGCCCTCCGTGGTGCAGTCGTAGTTGTAGAAGCAGTACTCGGACGAGTTGTCCGTGAACATGCGGAAGTCTTCCGGCATGCCAGGGCCGACCTGAATGGACGACGAGATCGCAGTACCACCGCCCTCAAGGATATCGATCTCGGGGGCTCCGCGCCCCTGGTTGGCGTTCAAACCCGAACCGGGGTCGTCATCACACGCACTGATGCGCTGGTTCTGGGACGAGAAGATGGTCTCGTTGCACTCGTTGTACGTGAATGGCCACATCCTGCTGGTGGACGCGGAGAAGATGGCCCTACCAAGGTTCCCCATGAGCCAGATGCCGGGCCACGTCGGGTAGTAGTCGATATTGGCCGCGCGCACTGTAGTCGAGCCCGTCTCGACGTCTGGATTGCCCGACTCGTTCGTCACGGCCCCGGGGAGCTGCACCTTGACCTCAATCATGCCTCCCTGGAAGCAGAACTTGTTCCAGCTCTGCACCATTCCCGACCGGTAGTAGAAGTACACGGTCTCGTATCCAGGCGGCGAGATGTAGTTGTTCCACACAGTCTCCTCGATGGTCTCGTCCGTCGTGTTGATGTAGAAGTAGCAGCGGCCGTCGCTATCGCACTCCGTGCCTGTCATATTCTTGGAGTAAACCTCCAGAGCCGAGTTGACACCATCGGCCTTCTCCAGAGCCGTCCAGAGATGGTCGTCGCCCGCGTCGAAGCTGCGGCCTGCAGTGTTGAACTCGTCGCTCATAGTCAACGTCCAGGTGTCTCCGCGCGACGTGGTGTACGTCTGTCGGTTGCTGGGCGTGTCCGGGTCTACCCACGGTAGAATACCCGACTTGGTCGAGTACGAGGTGCTGCTGCTGCTACTGCTCGCGCGCGCCGTGGCGGTGGCCAGCGCCAATGCCACGCCGGCCACGACACTCCGGCCCAGGCGTATCATGCTGTGTCTGTCTGTTTGTAGCTAATATCGAGATCCCTGCGCACGTTCGGGAGGCCGGAAAAGCCGAAATGTGCCGAGTCCAGCCTTGGCCTTGGCTTGGGCCTGGGCGGCTGACGAGCAAGCGTGCCCCCGCTCAGATACGCAAAGATGGCCCCGGAGTGGCCTGTCACACCCGCGCTTCTCGACGTATCCAGTGGCGACCTCCGCCTGAATCGCTGGACTAGCGAAATTTCGGAAGAGGATACTGTCGCGGCAGAAGACGGGAAGATGCCAACAGCAACGCAAGTATCGTGAGGCATGGTCATTAAAGCTGTGACCAAGGTGTTCATTCATGCTGGAGCTTAGGAAGGAAGACGGTGGTCATCACCGTGGGTGGGTCCAAAGGTCTTTTGTGCAAAGACCTCGCCAAGCAGAGCCGGCCCGTGATGGCATCTCTCCATCTCTGTCACGCTGATGCCGACATTGCAGCTCTCGCGATCGAGCTTATGGCCGGAAGTTCCTGTTGTCTGCATGTATTGGCAAGACTGCAGTATCAAGCCTTCGTGGGTCCGCGCGGAGCTATTGGTGATCCTCTCGTATCGCGACTCTCCTGGGATATTGCAGGGACCGCACCGAAGCGAGATCGGTTCCGAGTCTACACGAGCGTCCAAGAACGCCCTGCTTGGTAGCAACCTGAACTTGGTCTTAGGTCGGCCTTCAGCTCTTGCCTTGAAATCCACCAGCGATTCACTTCTCATTGCAGCCCCAAGGCCTCAGATACGCAGGTGAGGACACTATTAACATGCATTTGATTCACGATTTACCAGCTATACAAAATTGGTGCTGTAGTTGTCTTTGGGGGGCTTGACTACCGAGTCGCCCAGCGAGGCAGGGGACATTGCGGCGCCTCCTCGCTTGGCCATGATCCCTTTCTGCAGAGTTTCGTCAGTCTTGCGCGCGGCCAGGATGGAGATGTAGACGGACACGAAGGTGGTGAGCACGGTGATGGCCATGAAGATGCCGGACACGTACATCGGTGGCGCGTACGAGTTGCTCGAGAACAGGCCGTCGCTGCTGCTGTCGGTGGACGCGGTGGACGCAACAGTGCAGCGTGGGCCCGTCCAGGTGGTGGCCGAGCATTTGCAGCGGCCACTTACGCAGGTCCCCGTCGTGACAGCCGTGGATGAATTCGTCTCGATCGTGCAGTCTTCGTTGGACTCACAGAACGCCTTGCCAGACACTTCGGTCCACGGGTTGTCGTCGTCCACGTACGAGCTGATGTTGTCCTCGATCCACTCCTTAGTCGGATGGGAGGACGGATCGCACCCCACCGCCATGGTCGAGTCGTCCGACTTGTCCTGGTACACACGAATGTAGTCGATCTTCAGGTACATCGGGAACGCGTCGCAAATGGCGTTCGTGGTCGCGTCACTGCCATCTCCATAGCAGTCTCCGTTGCCAGCGTTTGGTGGAGTTGTGCCCCACGTACTGGACAGCGCGACGTTGAAGATGATGTACATTGGTTCCTCCAGCATGATCTTCTTGGGGTTCATTTGCCCCGCGTCTTGCGGCGGGTTCGTCAACACGTCGGCGGTGATCTCGAAAATTGGCTCGCCCGCGAGCATCCACCGGATGTAGCCTTCGTCCCCCATGACCCACTCGAGCTGGTACGTGAGCCAGTCGGTGTACGCTCCGACCTGGATCTCCCAGTTGGACGAGATGGCGTCCATTTGGTACGCGAACTCGGACATGGCGTCGGTGGAGGCGCTCGAAGCAGTGCAACTCGTGTCGTTGTTGCCCGCGCTACACAGGAACGCTCCAGTGTACGCGTTCTGCTTGGGGAAGCAAGTGCCGTTGGTGTTGACCCCCCAATGCGCTGTACCATTGTCGATGACGTCCAAGTCGCCATTGACGTCATACGAAGCCGGACACAAGTCCATGGTACAGGCGTTCTCAGTGATCCCCTTCTCGAGCGACGCAGCGATCGTCTTGTAGGACTGAACGAGCGTCGAGTCCGAGTCGCAGAAGTTGTTGGCGCCGTACCGGAGCCCCTGGTACCACGTCTTGTACCCGCGAAGCTCCTCATAGTAAGCCGTGGGCACGTCCGGGTTGTTGGCGCCTTCAGTGGTGCAGTCGTACGTGTAGATACACGAGTACGACGTGTTGTCGGCGATTAGTCGGAACTGCTCCGGCATGCCTGGGCCGACTTGAACCGACGACGAGATGGCCGTGCCGCCGCCTTCCAGGATATCGATCTCGGGTGCTCCGCGGCCTTGGTTCGGGTTCATGCCCGAGCCAGGGTCGTCGTTGCAAGCGCTGATACGCTGGTTCTGCGAGGAAAACACGGTCTCGTTGCACTCGTTGTAGGAGAATGGCCACATGCGCGCCGTGGACGCGGAGAAAATGGCTCTACCGAGGTTCCCCATCATCCAGATGCCGGGCCACGTCGGGTAGTAGTCGATGGTGGCGGCTCGCACACTGGCCGACCCAGTGGCGACGTCCGGGTTGCCCGACGCGTTGGTGACGGCCCCGGGCAGCTGCGCG
>JAIKVE010001632.1:0-10913 GCA_024679115.1 Phytophthora pistaciae
TCGAAGCAGGATCTTGTTGTACCGTCGTGCGTCAAACCGTCGGAAACCTATCATTCAACAAGTCATTTGGACGGGTAGATACCAGTAAGGTACCGGTGACATACCGATAATTGAATAAGTGTGAGCCCTTTCAAAAGCGATCCGTATCTAGACACCGGTATACCGATGGTCTTCGTGGATCGGCTGGTCATTCAGTGACCTACTACGTACACGAGATGACCGAGGAGGACAAGAAGCAGCAGGCGGCCGCCGAGGCGGAGGCTCAGGCCCAGGCCCAGGCGGGCTCGGACGACGAGGAGGAGCCGCAGCAGGTCAAGAGCAAGCAGGACGAGAGCAGCGCCATGGAGAAGCTCACGGACCGCGAGGAGGAGAAGGCCATGGACGAGAACAAGATGAAGCAGGCCTTCCAGGCGCTGCTCAAGCAGGAGGAGGCCGACAAGGAGGCCGAGCGCCAGCTGGAGAAGAAGCTGGCGGCCGTCAAGGTCAGCAAGGACGACGTGGCGCTCGTGGCCACCGAGATGGAGCTCTCCACGCAGCAGGCGGACCGCAAGCTGCGCGAGGCCGACAGCGACGTCGTCAAGTGCCTGCACACGCTCATCGCCGCCTAAAGACGCTGCAGTTGGAGGTGCTGGAGGGTTAATAGACTGTGACGCCGTTTATTTTTTTGTCTATGTTAGGGGAGGGATACTTTTCTTCGAGTATTGATGTGATGGTAGTCGGTATTATTATTTTTTACACTAGCTGCTGACAGACGAACGACCCGATGCGATGACCACTTACTAAGCTTTACTGTTGAGAGGTGGCCAGGCCCGAGGAGATCTTTCTTCTGGCGTGGGACTTCTGGATCGTGCTCAGCATGCGGTCGAGCTGCATGTGCTTCATGTCGACGTGGCCGGGTCGCAGCACCTGCAGCGAGTCGCGGAAGTGGTGACATGCCGCCACCAGCCGCGAGCCTTTCCGGTTCGTGTGCGGGTCCAGCGTGTCGACGATGTTCTGGAAGTGCAGGCTCTTCTTGAACCGCGGGAAGCTGTCCTTGACCATGAGCCGCATGATCTCGTCGCAGGCTTCGTCGAAGAACGAGGCCTCTATCACGTCCGTCGGCGCCAGCTTGTCCATCTTCTCCAAGAGTCCGTCCCGGATGCCCGCAGGCAGGTTGACTTCTTTTGGGGCGTCTGGCTGGATAAACTGCGCTCGGATATGCCTGGACAGCTCGCGCCGCACCTCGTCGTCCTCCACCACGCGGAACTTCTCAATGTCCAAGAAGAACAGAAAGTTCTCGTCGCTGTGCTCGGCCTCGAGGAACGCTTGGAACCGCTGAGTCAAGACGCCGTGGCGCAAGACGCTGGCAAAGTCGCACCGCTCCCCGAACCAAGCGATGTTTGCTGCTGCGCCGGCAGCAGGGAACTCCTCGAAGAGCTCCAAGATCTTGTGGAAGGGGCAGGTTAGCAGCACTGCAGCCGAGCGCGCGAACACTTTGCCCTTGCGCAGGTTCAGTCGCTCAAAGGTGAATGGACCGAGATAACACCCTGGTGTGAGGAAGACGCTGCTATCCTGCCCAAACTTGCCGTGTTTCCGGTGCCTGGACGTGATTTCAAGCGCGCCGTACACCAAGAAGACGAATCGTGGCTCATGTGGGTCGTGCTCGTCTGGTTGCCGCAGCACGACGTCGTTTTTGTGGACCTGATCTTCGATGTCGAGCTCGTGGCTGAAGCGGATCATTCGTTCGCTGGGTATTGACTCGAAGAAGGGCAGCACGCCACTCACGATGGCCTTCAAGAGCAATCTCTCTTTTAGGAGCTTGCTGACGCTTACTTTCACGCCGGGACATTGGTCCAGCAGCGTATGGAAGGATTTCTTCTCTATGCTCATGAGCATACAGCTCTCAAGTGCCTTGACGGTTGCTGCGCCCGGAATGTTGATGAGGAGCGACATTTCCCCGAAGAAGGAGCCCGCTTCTAGCTTCGCCAAGGGGGTGGCTGCTCTGGAGCTCGTCACCTCTACTGAACCTGCCAGCGTCACGAACATTTGGGTGCTGATGCCTTCGTCTTCGCGGAAGATGGTGCTGTTGCTTGGGTAGACGCGGATTGTGGACATTTCGGTTAGCAGAGAGAGCTTGTCGTTTGGCAAGTTCGCGAAGAACGGGATGGTACCGAGAAGTCCGATGAAATCCGCATTGGTGAGAGCGTTGAGCGACGAGTCTTTCTTGCTTTCGACGGCATCAGGCAGAGAGTGGGGAGGCAGCAGCAGATATTGAGACTGGTTCTGCAGCTCCACACGAGCGCACATGGTCGACTGCAGGACAACTTCGTCCCCTGCGCCCTCCGCCACGTATCGGCAGACAATCTCCTTGTCCGATTTCCAGAAGAGGAATATCTCCGACGTGAGGATCACCTCTCCCTCGAATTTGGGGTCAAGAGCGTACGCGGCGTCGGGAGTGTCGGCCACCACGATTCGAGAACTGCGTCCGAGAGGCATGAACGCACGAATGTTGAGCGAATTCTTGCCATTCGCGTCGAAAAGACTCACGCAGCCGTCAAAAATCACGGCGAGCTGCTTGGTCTGCGCTGTAATGGACGTGCGATGGCTCGGCTCCGAGTCGACTTTACGCACTTGCGCGTGCTGGATAATGGTTTGAGTGCTGTCTGCGCCGATGAGCTGGAGAAACAAACTCCCCTCGAACACGCTGCGGACCTCCACGTATCGGTTGCCTTGGGTACCACAGACGCCTCCCATGCTAAACAATCGCCACACAGCATGAAGGCACCTCGCTGGAAACTTGGTGATACGCATGCATGCCGTGTGTTGTGGCTGACGTCTGTATTGATAGCCGTTTGCCCGCATGCGCGCTATTTTCGACTTTTGTTGGCGAGGACCAGAATTATCATCAACTAGGACTCACTCTGAGGGGGGCTTGAGTTAAACCTGGTTGTCATTGGTTCCCGGTTATCAAGTCTGCTGATATGGTTTGGCCTAACGCGCTGGAGGATCCATCCATTTTACGACCTCGGAGTTTTAAAATCGAGCGCGATAGCTGGCGGACAAATACGTTCCACCGGTAGACGCACACCAAATTGCTTGCAAAGGCTGCAGTGGTATAAGCCTAGCTCTAGCTAGACGACTACGATTGTATCATGAACTGAGGAGCGCAAGGCCTGCCCCACGTAAGCTGAATTTATTGGATCAAGCTCGGCTTTATTCGCGAGCTACTGCGGTGCCAGTGGTTCATGAGGCAGAATGTGGCTAAGCTGCCTCGACGAATCGTATATTTAGTTGTGCTCCTGTGTGTCCACGTTTGGCTCGAGCAAACGAGAAGCAGAACTCGCCTATTCCTGGCAGCGTTGCTCGTCTGGTCGAGCGGCCGTAACTCCTTTCGCTCAGCCCCGTTGTGCCGAATCACCGACCACGGGCATTTCGTGCTACGGTTCAGCGTCCGGGGCCGTCGAGCGTTCGTCCGTCCCGCACGCGCATCGATCAGGCAGAATTAAGCGCGGGTTTGCGGTCGCGCCGACAGCTTCTGGTGGCTCCTTGGAAAAGGATGCATTTGCGTTGATTCCCGACATTCCCCGCACGACCATGACTCCTCCACCAGAAGCAGGAGCCCCACCGCCAACTCAACAGCCGATGACCGGCACGACACAGCACGCTACAGATCTAAAGAGGCGACTCGGAGTCGTCGAGCCGCCAAAGGTACGAACGAGGCTATAATGCTACGAAAAGCACCTTTGCTTAGGGACTAACTACTTTTCATGATGGTGACGTGACATTCAGAGATTCGGCGCGGACTTCGTTATCTGGCACTTTTTGCCGCGAGACAACTGGATACGTCTGTGGTGTATACGCGTGGTGACGCACAGATACTTTGACCGCTTCATCATAGCGGCCATCGTTGCGAACTCGGTGATACTTGGGTTATCCGACTTTTCGGTGGTGGACAGCGACTTGAACCCGGCCAGTTCGGGCAAAAAGTACGAGGACGGAGCGCTCGTCGACGCCTACTCGCTACAGAATCACATCGTCGAGGTGTCCGAGCTGCCCTTCACCATCATATTCACGACCGAGTGCGTGCTAAAAATCCTCGCCATGGGGCTGCAAGGCAAAGGATCTTACGAACAAGATGCGTGGAATATCCTCGACTTTCTGGTGGTTGTTTCCAGGTAAGAAGAGCTCGAACTACTGCTGCTAGGGTGTATCGTGAGTGCCCTTACACTTTATTTTTTCTGTTTGTTGTTAGTCTTGTTGCATCTCTGCCAGGCATGCCAAACGTGTCAGCCATCCGAACGATTCGAGTTCTCCGACCGCTGCGTTCGCTCTCGGTTATCCCAGGAATGAGGCGCCTCATCGCAGCACTATTGAAGGCCCTGCCCGCACTCGGAAACGTTGTGATTCTTCAGATCTTCGTCTTCTTCATTTTCGGGATTCTCGGCATCCAACTTTTTGGCGGCTCCATGAATCGTCGATGTCGGGTGACGCCAATTCCGATCAAACTACCCCTCGACGATGCGAACGAAACGATTTGGCCAGTTCCCAGCGACTACATCGACCAGGCCAAGGCGAATTTAGCGGCTTATCGATGCATCGACGCCCCATTACTAGATTACGAGAGCTCTACTGGCGACTACACGAAAGAGACGTCTCCTTGGAATACCGCTCAGGATTGCTTCTGGCCTGTTGACGAGGACGACGAATTGCTTTGCGCTGGCAAAGGACAGGCAGGAAATCACGGATGCAACAACGGAATGACCTGTGGTTCCGACTACGACGCGTTTGGGAACCCCCGATTCAATCACCGCAAAGCGATGGATTACGCGCTGTACCTCCCTAGTCTCGACTGGGGCCTCACGACGTTTGACAACATCGGACGAGCGTTCTTCACCATTTTCCAGTCGATTACGCAAGAAGGTTGGACGAGCATCATGTACATGGTGATGGATTCCTCCCAGCCGACCATCGGGGCAGTCTTCTTCGTAGTTCTCATCATCTTCGCATCGTTCTTCGTCATGAACCTGACACTGGCCGTCATTTCAGAAGAGTTTAACCTCGACCAGAAGCCAGGCAAGACAGCAGCGCAGAAGCGCGAGGAGGAGCGAAGAGCGAAGCTGGAGAGGGAGAACGCCGAGAAGCAGGCTCGGGAGCACTGGCTCAATGCTATTGTGTCGCACAGGCTGTTTGCTGCGTTTATTATGGCTGTAATTATGGCGAACACCGCGATTCTAGCGCTGGATCATTACCCGATGCCCACGAAGATGGACGAAGACCTCGAGATCGTCAACTTCGCTCTCTCGTGTGTCTTTGTCGTAGAGATGGTGATGAAGCTGTTCGGCCTTGGGCTGCGCCAATACTCGCGCGACAAGTTCAACCTCTTCGATGCGTTCATCGTGACCATGGGACTCCTGGAGACGATCGCATCGCCACCGTCGTTTATGTCGAGCAACCCGCCGAAGAAAGGCGCAGTCTCAGCGCTACGATCCTTTCGGCTGTTCCGCGTCTTCAAGCTTGCACGAGACTGGAAATCTCTGCGCGAGTTGCTGGAGATGATTGCGCGAGCTGTCGCCAGCATCACCAACTTCGGTGTGCTCCTATTCCTATTTATCTACATTTACGCGTTGGTGGGCGTGCAGGTAAAGCTGCGTGTGGCAACAGACCTCTCAAATACTCAAGGATACTAACTATATATGCTATGAACTGCAGTTTTTTGGCAACACCATGCGCTTTGACGACGAAGGGTACCCAACGCCGTTCACGCTGGAAGGATTCTGGGATGGCACAGTAAGGAGATTATCCAATCTGAAGTTTGAGGCTATAACACGGATTGACTAACATCATGCACTGACTTGTAGGTCCCGCGGAACAACTTCGATACTCTTTTGTGGGCTGCAGTCACTGTGTTCCAGATCATTACGGGCGAGAACTGGAACAGCATCATGTACTACGCCATTCTCGGCAACGGCATGTTTTCCTGCGTCTACTTCATATCGCTGGTAAGTCAGCACTGCTTTATATGATAGGACTCCTGCATAATCTTACGAAAAAGCTGACTGTACTCTATCCATCCAGGTGATTCTCGGGGACTTCGTTCTCATGAATCTGTTCCTGGCTCTGCTGCTCGACAACTTCGGAGACAACGACGAGGAGCAAGCCCAGGAGAAGCAAGAAGAGACGAAGAAGCTCGCCCAGAAAATGTCCGTCATGAACATGAGCATGAAAGTGGTGCCCATTTCGTCCGAGAACGAGCGCACAATGACCACGAGAGGGAGCTTTCTGATGGTATCCACCGCCTTTGCGATGGGCGCTCGCAAGCAGTCCATACTTGAAATGGAAGAGGAGGGCGAAGAGGAGGACGTTCGAGTGGTGAACATGGAGAAGTTCGCCGACGAGCTCACGCCGAGTGTGCCTCTGGCTAAAACCGTGTACGTCGAGCCACCCGGGCGACTTGACTTGACCAAGACAACTGTCAAACAAGGAAGCCTTCGATCAAGGTCTTTACGCAACTTGATGACCAGCGCGCGCAACAGCATCATCGCTAGCTCACGGGCCAGCATTGTGTCTGCTATGATAATGGGCACTGGGGCTCCACCACCAGCTGATCCAGTAGACGAAACAAAGTCTCTCGAGCCCGAGACACCTGAGCCTGTTACCTCGGAGAGATCGCTGTTCCTATTTGCCCAGGAGTCCAAGGTTCGGCGAATGGCCTGCTACCTGTCGAGTCACCCGTATTTCGACTCGACAGTCTTTGGTCTCATTGTTATCTCGTCCATCGCTCTGGCAGTCGACAATCCACTCGCTGACCCGTCATCGGGCCTCGCCACGTTCCTGAAAGGCCTGGACAAATCGCTCGCCATCGTGTTCGCCATTGAAATGGTCATCAAGATCGTCGCCATGGGCCTCATCCTGCACAAAGGGTCCTATCTGCGCAACAGCTGGAACATCATCGACGGCGTCATTGTCATTTCCTCGTTGATCATGCTCGTGGCCGAATCGTCGGGGAAAGGCAAAAACCTCAAGTCTCTGCGGTCGCTCAGAGGATTGAGAACCTTCCGTCCACTGCGTATGATCAGTCGACGTCCTGGGCTGAAGCTGGTGGTGAACGCCTTGTTTGAGGCCATCCCCGAGGTTATCAACGTGCTGTTCGTCTGCATGCTCTTCTTCCTCATCTTCAGCATCGTGGCCGTCAACTACCTCAAGGGCACCTTCAATTCATGCAAAGGAGACGTATTCAGCGCGTTATCCGACGCTCAGGTCGATTTCCTCGTGACACCTTTAGCCTGGAGCGCTGCTTCTGAGCTCCAGCGCAGTTGGTTCAATGGAACGGCGTGTGAGACCTCCTTCCCGAACGTGTCAAGCTCCGACTTGACTTCCGAATATGTTTGCGAGTGCTGGGGCGCTGACTGGGGGCCGGTCTTGCCCCAGAACTTCAACAACGTGGGCTCAGCCATGCTCACGTTCTTTGAGATTTCCACCACGGAGGGCTGGGCCGACGTCATGATGGCGGCGATCGACTCGAACGGCATCGGCATGCAGCCGATCCGAGACAACAACATGCTCTGGGCGCTGTTCTTCGTGCTCTTCATCATGGTGGGCAGCTTCTTCGTCGTCAACCTCTTCGTCGGCGTTATCATCGACAACTTTAACCGCATGAAGGCCGCGCTGGGTGGCGACTTTATGCTCACACCCGAGCAGAAGAAGTGGATCGAGGCCCAGAAAGCGGCGTCGCGGGTCGGGCCCGTGCGTATTCTCAAACCTCCGAGGCAAATGTGGCGACGATACATCTTCTTCCTCGTCAAGGCGCAGCGCTTCGAGTGGTTTATCATGATCTGCATCATCGTCAACACCTTTCTCATGGCCGCTCAGTTCTTCGGCGAGTCGACTCTGCAAGAATACGTGATCAACGTTGTGAACGAGATCTTCGCCGTTGTGTTCACGATGGAGGCGGCGATGAAGCTCACAGCGTTTGGCTGGGAGTACTTCGAGGACCAGTGGAACCAGTTCGACTTCTTTGTCGTGCTCGGCACGCTGCTAAGCGTCATAGTCGAGATGTTCACGGGGGCGTCGGTGCGATCGCTGGCCATGCTCGTGCGCGTGTTCCGCGTCACGCGCATCCTCCGCCTCGTCAAGGCCTCCAAAAGCATCCGACAGATTCTGCTGACGTTGTACATCGCCCTCCCTGGACTCAGCAACATCACGTCCATCCTGTTCCTCATGCTCTTCATCTACTCGACCATGGGGGTGCAGATCTTCGCCAAGGTCGCTCTGTCGGACAACATCGACAGCCACGCCAACTTCCAGGACTTCGGCAAGGGGTTCCTCTTCCTGCTGCGAGCTGCGACGGGTGAAGCCTGGAACAGTTGCATGCACGACTTGGCCTCGAGCACTCCAGGCTGCGTGGACGATCCCCCGTACGACGACACCATGTGCGGCTTCAACAACTTCGACGGCTGCAAACCGCTGAATGGCTGCGGGAATCCGGTCGCCTACGCGTTCTTCTGCACCTTCACGCTGTTGGTCACTTACGTCATGCTCAACCTGACGATCGCCGTTATCCTCGAGGGTTTCTCGCTCTCGCATGAAGACGAGGAGCCGTTGTTCGAGCCGGAGCTGCTTGAGGAGTTCCAGACCAAGTGGGCCGACATCGACCCCAAAGCGACGGGCTTCGTCAAGGTCGACAAGATGCTGCTGCTGGTGAACCTGCTCAAGCCGCCGCTGGGGAAGTTCGGGCTGCCCTTCCACATGGCCCACTTCTTCAAGTATATGTGTAAGTGTTGCTGCGATCGCGTGCCGTCAGGTATTCCTCATGCTAACTACCCTCTTCCTGTATTGCAGGCCAGCTCGAGTTGCCACTGTACGAAGAAGAATACGTCCACTTCCGGGACGTGCTGCTCGCCATGACGCGCGAGATGGTCAAAGTACGTCGGCTCTACCTAATCATCTCGGTTATTCAGCTCAAAGCTCACCTTGTTTCGTCTTCTGCTCCTGCGCAGCTCAACGCCGGCACCATCTCCGACATGCCTCCAGACCAAGACCCGAGCAACGCGGGCGTGCCTGGGGCCAAGCGCCGCATCGAGTTCACGGCGCACCAATACTTCGGCGCACGCCGCATCCAGCGCCAAGTGGCCGAGTGGCTGCGCATCAAGCGGCAGCTCGAGAAGAAGTACATGGAGGAGTACAAGAACAAGATCAAGAAGCCCAGCGGCCGCCCCAAGAAGCAGCGCGACGCGCGCGTGTTCACCATAGGATAGGATAGGATAGGATAGGATAGGACGCCACCATAGTCCCCACTCAGTATGTATAGCATCGTACGCTTGTTCGTTGGTTCGCTGGCCCTTTCAGCCTCCTCGTGTCTCCTGTCGTGTCCTAGATACTCTACCGCCGGTTGCCTCTGCGTCCGGCGCGGCGGTCCGCCGCCTCCTTCCGGAAGGCCCAGTCCACGTGGATGGTGCTGCCCAGAATCTCCTGGTCGTCCATGCGCTCCATGGCTGCCTTGGCGTCCTCGAAGTGCTCGAACTCCACGAGCGCGTAGCCCTTGACGAAGCCCGAGCGCCGGTCCAGGTTCAGGTGCAGGTCCTTGACCTGCGCGTCCTCCCCGAAGGCGTCCATCACGTCCTCCTCCTGCGCCTCCTCGTGCACGCCCGTGACGAACAGGATCCATCCCTCGACGGAGCGAAGCGCGCTCGCGTGGTCCCTAGAGGACGACGACGAGGAGGAGGAAGGCTTGAGCTTCTGGAACACGCCGCTCTCCGCCGGGTAGCGCGCCGCGTCCATCGCCGCCGAGCCGGAGCCGCGGCCTTTCACCACGCGCTTGTTGTCGTCGCGCCTGCTCTGCTGCGGCTTGTCCTCCTCTTCCTCCACGGCCATGGCCGTGTCGCTCTCGTAGTCCACCTCGTCCGCCATTGCTGCTCTCGTGAAGATGGGTTAATGGAGCTGCGACATCAACCGCTCGAACTTAAGTCGGATTTAGAACAGATGGATACATGTAGCCATTTGACCAAAAGGTAAAGGAAATGGTTTGAAGGTGTCGTTGCTTTGCTGGTTAGTTAAATACCTCCGAAGAAGCAGGTGAGGCGATAGAGGTCAGCGGGAATGGAGTTGAAGTAGTGTCTGTCTTGGCTGCAGGACGGGCTGTGATGTGAGTTCGCGAAACTACCGGCAGTCACACCTCCCTCGACGTGCTGAAGCGTTGTAAGCAGCGTTGCAGAGGCTCACCTTCGTGCAGCGCTTCGACGATCTTGTTGTCCCGTTCCTCGACCATCTCCGCGCGCGCGGCGACCTCCTCGGCGCGCTCGGCCGGGATCACGATAACGCCGTTCACGTCACCGCGGATGACGTCGTTGTGGCGCACAACGCAGCCTGCCACCAGGATGGGGGTGTTCACCTCGGCGATCGTCGTCGACCCCGTGTTGCCCAGCACCGACGTTCCGGTAGCGAAGGCCGGGAAGTTCATGGTGCACAGCTCCTGTACGTCTCTCACACGGCCGTCCGTGACGACACCCGCCACATTTCTCGTCTTGGAGGCCGTCGCCAGCAGGCCTCCGAACACGGCCTTCCTGCTGCCGGCGGGGGCGCTGATCACCACCACTTGACCCATTTCTGCCGTGTCCATGTAGTCGTACGACGCTCCTGCAACGGCCGCGCCCGTGGTCGGCATCATCTTGACCGTGAGCGCCGGCCCGCAGATGTTCATGGCCAAGGGGGCGTCGTAGCCGCGAACTAGGTTCACGTCCGCCAAGTGGCCGTGGATCTTGAGCTCCGCCATGGCGTCGGCGATGACGCACGTCGACAGCTTGGCCAGGCGCAGCAGCACCTCTGTCAAGTCCGGAGGTGGGTCGTTCTCGGCCTCGAGCATGTTGCGCAGCAGCTGCTGGTCCGCGCGCTTGAGCGCCAGCGCCTGGGTCGGCTCCGCTCCGTAGGGCACGGCCAGA
>JAIKVE010001633.1:0-10912 GCA_024679115.1 Phytophthora pistaciae
CCAGCAGAGCCGCCGCGGGCCGCCGCGCGAGGTGGAGACGCTGCCACATACTGACGGACGGACGGATCTCTTGGTGTCGATGCTGGAAGTGTGTTCGCTGATTGATGGACAAACCTAGAATCGTTTTGATTGGGTGGAAGATGAGTCGTGTTTTCGACCAATGAAAGATGCGTATCAACTACCGACCACTTCACCGTTGCCAAGAGATGCATCGGATGCGCAGCGGAGGAAGTAGACGCCACTGGCGAGAGGACTGGAGGCGCATGCCGCCCTATTTGAAGGCGGTGGTGGTGGGCTCGGCCACGTTGGGGGGACGTACGTGTTGACTGCAATATTGTATAGACTGGAGCTGCGCTCTGACGATGACTATGCTGGAACTGCACTACAGTGTACGTGGCGAGCCATGTGGAGACGATGCCGCTCAACGGCCGCCGCCGCGTCATGTTCCTGTCGCCGGAGCACGAGGAGCGACTGGGCGAGCAGGCGTACAGAGAAATCCTGAGCAGCTCCCGCCTGCTGCCGCCGTCGCACCCGGTGCGAGAGTTTAAGGCTCCCGACTATTGAGATGGAGATGAAGTGGCTCACTTGAAGTTGCTCCTATTGCTTTTTGCAGATGTCGCGGGCGGTGGCGCGCGTCGGCCGCAAGATCGCGAGCGAGTCGGACGCGCCCTTCATGAAGTGGACGTTCCATGTGATCGAGGCCAAAGAGCCCAACGCCTTCTGCCTGCCTGGGGGCAAGGTGTTCGTGCACTCGGGGCTCTTCAAGGTGCTGCGCGACGAGGACGCGCTGGCCGCCGTCATGTTCCACGAAGCTGCACACGGCTTGGCCCGTAAGTTGCTATACTAGATAGTGAAGACTAGCCACCGACGGTCTGTTTAACGATGTTTTGTTGCTATTTATTGTAGGTCACGGCGCGGAGAAAATCTCCTTCAGCTTGCTGGTGTATGGACTTTTGGCACTGCTGTTCCCGGACTACGGCCAGATTAGCGATCTGGTATGGATAACTAAATTTTCAGAAGTTGGCGCTCAAACTGATAACCTATTGTGATTGTGGTTGCTGCTTGTAGATGGTGAAGCTGGCTGTGGATCTGCCGTTTTCGCGCAAGTTGGAGCTGGAAGCCGACTCGATTGGTCTGCGACTTATGGCACAGGCGTGCTACGACCCTCGCGCCAGCATTCAGATGAACACGTCGCTGGGTCAGCTGGACAAAGGCTCGCAGTTCAAGTACTTCTCGACGCACCCGCCAAGTGAGGAGCGAGTGAAGGCGCTTCGGTTCGTGGAACGTTTGTGTTGGTGAGGGAATCCACGGTTGCATTCTTGACGCGACGTTTTTTAATTGTGCGTTGTACAGGGAGCAACTGCAAAGCACAGTGGACATCTACGAGGCATCGGACTGCAGTTCACGGAAACAGGAGTTTGCGAAGGCAATGAATCCAGCCTCTTCACCCCAGGGTAATGCAACGTTTGACTGGTAAGAGCACGATTCAATGACGATCAAAGATGAAAAAATGAAATTCGAGACTTGATGCTCGGACCTACGACGCTTATGGTCCTATTGATCTCCATCAGATCGGGTCTCTTTCTTTGAGATGATGGGTTGCCACGCGCAGGAGCATGAGACCATTATCAGCCATGACTACTTGTACCATGCTCCTTATCTCAACCGACTGAATGCTGCAGATCTACTGGTAGTTGGACGCAAAAGTCCTTCATGGAGCTGGTTCGGTCCCACAGTCCATGTTCTGAAGTCTTTCGATTACTCGCCTTGCAAAAGTCCTTCATGAATCGGTCACACTCCACTAAGCGATCTTTCTTTCCAGCACCAGTATTATAATAGGCACGAATCCTCCACGAGTCTGACAATTTCCTCGTCACCGACTTCGTCCTCCACAAACTCCTTGAGCCGAACAAGCTTCCGTGCTTCCCGAATGTAAGAGGCCCCACAAGTCTCCACCATAAAGCCTTCGATGTCAGGAGTAGCTTTGCTCAGTGCAGCTCCCAGGAAATGCGGGCCACATTTATCCGGCAAAATCTTGACCACGTCTACTGTAGCTGCTTCTCCGCAGCAACTCGAACCAGGACATGTCTTAAGTAGCTCATGTCCTCAGTTGCCGCTATCTGCCGCCATTACATTCTGGCCAATATCTCGACCGCACGCCATGGACTGATCCTGGCAGCCTCACTCATGCTACTTGCAATGGCGTGCGTATTAATATCACATCCTCACAAAGCTGCTCTGCACTGGCAAGTTGGTCAGTGCAGCCTTCCTCGCACCTCTCATACAGAGCTTCCATCACATCCCATCGGTAGTATGAAGCCGCCTTCAGCAACGCACAACTCACGCAGCGAGGACAGCACCGGTGAAACATAAGTTTGACGATGTCCCAGTGACCGTACCAGCCAGAATCCTGGCCGATATCGTGCCTGCTTCTTGCTTACTGGACGAGCGCATTGAGCTTGCTCTCTGCCATGTTCGCCTTCGCGGTCTACATCTGGGTACAGTACAATACTGAGTTTTCAGGAACCGCCCACTGGTTACATTACATGTAACCAGTGGGTAATCAGGATCGCGGAAACCTAAAATTCAGCCAATCATGACGGTTTATCCGCTTAAATCCGACCAGAAATTCTTCCCCAGGGGAAGAAGAAATTCTGGCCCAGAGAGAAAAGATGGAGTCGACGGCGAAGACGGAGGAGTCGAAGACGGAGGAGATCCCGGAGCCTGCGCACAGAGAGCTCACTCTTTTCTGTATGGTCCTGCGCGTGCCAGGAAGCGCCTTTCCTGTGGAAGTCGACGCGGTTGAAACGGTGGGCAAACTGAAGGAATATATCGCGGAAAAGAAGTTGTACGGGTTTCCAGCCGACGGGATGACACTATTTCTGGCGAAGAAAGGCGATGGCGGCGCGTGGCTGAAAGACATCGATGATACTGTGACCGAGCTGGAGGAAGGAAGGGTCCATTCCGACGTGCAGAGGATTATCGATGGACCGAAGATGATGGCGACGCGGACAATTACGAGCGTGCTGAGTGACAACGGCATGGCAGCGCCACAGACGGGTGAAGTGCACGTGCTTGTGAAGCTTCCGGAGAGCCCAGAGACCACAGCTACGAACGCGCCAGCGACTGTGCCTGCAGAACTGGTGAAACTGGCCTTGCGCGAAGTTCTCGATGAGCGTGATCAACAACGATCGGTGTACTCGATTTCGTCATGCACTCTCGCGAAAGAAGCTGCGTTTAGAAGAAAATTGGGCTTCGAGTACAAAACCATCGACATCACAGAAGATGTCGATGATTCAGTTGATCCTTTTCGATGGCAAGCGAACGTTCCCGAGTCCAAACGCGAACAGCGACAGGAATACATAAGGTACTTCAAAAGAAACCTCCGGGACGTCTTGTATCAAGGCGAAAGCACAACAAGAACAAGAACTTCCGCAAGACGCTTTTACCTCGAGGACACAGCTGGCACGACGGACTTGTTAGACTGTGATATTCCAGACACGTTACTTTTCGGTTTGAGGGGGACGACGGATCTGATGATAGTCGACAAAGCGGCGAACACCTCGAATACAGTTTTTGCAGGTCTTCGGTTTGTGATCGAAGTCAAGAAGAACCGAGGTGGCCTCAAAGAACAGTGGCAAATGCTTCTTGAACTGGTTGCGGCAGACTTGAAAAGTGAACGGCGTTGTGCTCCGGTTGGCTTGCTTACCAACTTGAATGACTACTGGTACTTCTTGTGGTTTACCCCACAGAAAGAGATCGCAAGATTTACGCTCACGTGCCCTGCTAACGGATTCAAGGCGATGAGGGATCTTCTATCGGGAAGTGATATCCGTTCAGCTGAAGGTTTCCCCATGCGAATTCGATTCCTGAATTCACCCAGGCTTCCAAAGCGTGTAAAGGTGATCGACGAGGACCCACCTTCAGGCGGTGATGCTGCAACAGAGATGCTGGAGAGATACGACCTGATGTCCGATGAGCTCAGCCCGGATTTCTTACTGGCAAGGAGAATGGAGTACGCATTTCAAATGGTTCGTGATATGCCGATTCACAGTGAAATGTACTCCTGAATACTTCATGAAGTAGGTTGGTACGACGCATTCTTGGACCAGACAATAATAAATCCAAACAGTGAACCATTGGAACTACTGGAAGATCTCGGGGATGGATGACACCGACGCATTCTGTACCGTTGATGGCTATGCCTCTGGAAGCTGATGCCTGGGAAAGAGTTGGTGTCCACGCTGATGAATCTACTACGGTAAGTATAATAATCTTCATGAAGGATTTTTGCAAGCAGCCAGATCTCGCAATAGCAATAAATAATGCAGTTCCTCGATGACGGCTGGGCGTCCAAGTGATCTTTCCAGCGCCCGCATTAGGCGCGAATCCCCCATATCCTCGCACACGAGTCTGGCGATTTTCTCGAGCCTCGGCTCCCATTGCACATTCATTCAGCCACGTGACGACCCTCAACGGGCCGCTGCCTTGAAAACCTTCACTGCCCACGTCGACTGTCGGGGTATCATACTCCAGATGCGAATAGACCCATTGAACGAAATGCAGGTGGCCTTCAGCTGCCGCGCCTTCAAAGTACTCGGAATAACGTCGAAATACTCGCGAACCAGCTCCAGTCGGCCACTGCGAGCGACGGCGTCAAGAGTAAGCGGCATGGCGAGCAGGTTGATGGCGCGACAGCGCCTGGAAGCCCACAGGGAGCGCCTTTGACACACCCTTGAGGTATCGCGACGATGGCGTCATGAATCTCGCGAATGAGCGGGGCAATCGAAAGTGAAATTTCTTCTACAAGCTTTGGTGACAGTCTCGTAGTATCATTGGTCGTGACCAGTTAAGCCTATCTTGCCAAAGTGTCCAGTAGTTCCCATCTGAATGGGGTGGTCACAAAGTTGATGATATTGGAGGATGTTACTCGAGTACTACTATTTACTTAGATCCGATGGCTTGTGCTCGCATAATCATCATGATATCGAGGCCACCATGAGCCACAGTTACTTGCACGATACTTCTCATTTCCAGCGATAAAATGCATGCCATGCCGAGCCGACCTTGAGCAACAGCATTCTCGATAGCCTTAGAGATATGGGGTAGAACGACGTACACTTGTCCCACAAAACCTTGGCCATCTCTCTCTCTCTCTCTCTCTCTCTGGAGGTTGCCCCTTCACAACTGCTCGTTTCCAGGGCTCTTCCGAACTAGCTGGTGCCTTCAGCTGGCGCTCCACCTCCAACGGCAAAAGTGTCGCTATTCGCATTCAAAAGCTCGACGATGTCCCATTGTCCACTCGAAGCTGCTTTCTTCAGCGCAAGATCAACATCCTGAGGTTGACACTTTCCGTGCATGAGCTCCACTAGACCCCATTGCTCGCATTCAGCGGATCTCACGAGGGCGTCCCCAATAGCAAACTCCCCGGCGTTGGCATGCAATACCTCGACCAAATCCCATCGAGACTGCTCAGCCGCCTTCTTTAGAGCGCAGTCAACACAGGAAGTACTGCAAGCCAAGTGCACGAGTTCCACCATGTCCCAAAAGTCATTATCCACGGCAAAGTCCAGCACGAGATCAACATCATCCTGCGGGCACTTCTGGTACAGAATCTTCACCATTTCAAGCTCGTCGCTTGCTGCGGCGTATTTCAGTGCATCTCCAACCTCGCTGCAGCCTTCCTCGCACCTCTCACACAGAACTTCCACCACATCCCATTGGCAGCACGAAGCCGCCGTCCGCAAGGCCCTACTGACGCAACGAGGACTGCACCGCTCAAACACAAGCTTGACAATGTCCCAGAGGCCATACGCAGCCGCCGTATCCAGCGCTGGCTCAACGTCGTACGCCTCGCACTTGGTGTAAAGAATCCGGACGAAGTCGAGTTCATTAGCCGCAGTTGCCTCGCGAAGTGCCGCCCCAGCACTGTCCGACATGTCGTCTGCTTCGAGGTAGAGCGCCGCAATGTCCAGCCGATCGTCATACATTGTTCTCTCCAGCGCCAAGCTCCCGATGTCGTCCACGCTCAGCGACGCACCTTGTCCAATGCCCCAGAGCAACTTCACAACGTCGTAGGCGTCGCACTCTATCGCCTCCTCCAGCGCATCTCGAACATCAGACTGTCTGCACTTGGCAGCTAGCTCTTCCACTCGGTCAGTGTCATTATTCACGGCTTTTGTCTTCAATACCGAGCCGATCGCATCAAGGCAAGTGTCATCGTCACAGATACTCACTAAATACTCCTCCACATTCCGCTGGCCAGCCACCACAGCAGCAGTGAGAGCTCTCTCGCCCCCTGCACCAGGGAACGCATCCATAGCCCACTGTACAACAGCCAGTTGCCCAGTAGTAGCAGCCAGAACTGCAATCGCTTCGACGTCTTCAGCATTAGTTCGAACTCGGATTTCAGCCATTCAAGGACCCCCAACTGTCCGCTGCAAGCTGCTCCCTCGAATGCCTGCACACCCCACGTCGACTGCTTCAGCTTGTCACCACTTAGCTGTGAGTAAATCCACTGAACGACGTGCAGGTGGCCTTCAGCTGCCGCCATGGCGATCGCCTTGGAAGAACTCGGAATGACGTCAAAATACTCGCGAACCAGATCCAGTCGCCCACTACCAGCGACACCATCGAGAGTCGACGGCATGGCGAAGAGATTCACGGCATCGCATGCTTCCGGTAGCGCCTGGATGCGCCCAGGGAGCGCCTTCAAGACGCCCTGCAGATAATGCGACGACGGTGTCATGAATGTCGAGAATCCTCGAATGACCTGCACATCAAAAGTGAGCTTTCATTCCCTATACAAACTTCAAGAAGCAGGGGGGGGGATTCTCCATACCATTACTCTACTGACTTCAACCAGTAGAGCAGTAGATTCTAACCTAAGTTTCCAGTACTACGACTTGCATGCCAGTCCGGTAGAGTGCGTGTTGCCACGTATTCCCACCCACTGGCGAGGATCAGCTCTGCGATGAACAGAAGCAGTAGTTTCCAGCGGAACGAAGCGGGGATCGGCATGACCTGAAAAGTATCGTTGATCACCCCCGACGTGTCCAGCAGGAACCAAAGGTTCACGCCCAGTGTCAGTATCACGAGCGTGGTGAAGATCTTGTTGGTGTAGAACGGCAGTCGGAACGGGTCTTTCAGGATGTCGAAGGCGATCGCCACCACGATGTAGGACAAGTGCACGAACAGCCACGTCGTCGTGTCCTCGTACGAGTATTCCAGCGCCTCCATGTCGTAGTTCTTGAACACTTCACAGTTCGAGGAGACAGTGGCGTTGCTTGGGGCATTCACGTAGGCCAGGGCGTCTTTAACCGAACAGAACCAACTGCTCTCATGGTGCAGCACCGCTAACGCAGCGGCAAAGCCCGCGATGAAGATGGCGACTTGACCCACTATCGACGCCACGATGCTTAGCGAGAAGAGCGTGTTGGGCGGCTTCTCAGGCGAGAGTTTGTATGTGGGTCCGGTGTACAGCATGGCGATGGACAGACCGAGGACGATGGCCATGTCGTCCCAGACGTACTGGTTGTTGGTCAGCAGCACTTCCGTATCCGCTTCAGAGCCCACGTGCGCCAGTACAATGACCATGCTCAGCTGGATGATCGGATAGAGACACATGAACTTGAAGCTCTGGAACGACGTGGTCAGCGCGCATCGACCTTCACGTAGAAGCACCGGAACGTCTAGAATCGCCTTGGCCTTGCTGCTGAACGGCGCGACAATCGACGCCTCCGCACTGGACAACGCGAGCCCTACATGCGCAGCTTTCAACGCTCCACAGTCGTTGGTGCCGTCGCCACACATGCCGACTATCAGACCCATTTCAATGAGCTGTTCGACGATCCACGTCTTCAGCTGAGGCCGCACTCGAGCGAAAATGGGCGTCTGCCTGATGATCCGCTGGATGGTGTCGTCCCCGCAGTCGTTCCGGATCTTCTCCAGTGCTGCGCCGGTGATGGCGAGGTCGTATTCCGCCATGACAGCGTCAATGTTGCTGGAGCTGAAGCTCTCCCATTGTGCGGACGTCGACGTCTTGATGGCATCTGCAGACATGAACACCGTACCCCCCGCAGTCGCGTCCACATCCACGACCGCGATCTTGGGCTTCAACGCCATCTCGAACTCCCTGCAGACGTGGACGGCAGTGAGCGCGTTGTCGCCTGTGATGATGCGGACGTCGATCTTGGCCTCGCCCAGTTCATCCAGCATGCCCTTCGTCTCGGGTTTCAGCTCGTTCTTGAAGATCGCCACTCCCTGGAACTCGACACTGCACTCCACGTCTTCCCGGTTGATCGTATCAATAGCAGAGCTACTCGAAGGCAGCTCCTTCATGCCGAATCCGATGCAGTAGTAGCCGTCGGCCGAGTACGAGTGCACTTTTTGCTGTAGATCTGACGGTGTGGCGACTGATATCGCGCTCACGGCTTCGGGTGACCCCTTGACGACGACGAAGCGCTTCTTGGTGTCTACTTCCTCGATGAGTGTGCTGGAGCGCTGGTGGGCAGCGTCGAACGCGAACCGCTTCAAGACGCCGTACTTCTTCGACTCATCCTCGGTGGACGTCACCTTGGCTAGAAAGCCATCCTTGCCCTTGTCGTTGAGGTATTCCATGCTGTAGTGTGACGCGTTGAACATGGCCAGCTCTAGTGGGTAGCCTTGCAGCTCGCCTTCGTGTGTGGATAAGCTGTGGCACGTAGCCATCACGAGTTTAACTTGGGGAGAAATGGAAAGTGTGGGAATGCCAGCGGCGTCGGGGTCGTCGACGCCTACAAAGCTCAAATGCTCCTGAGTCAGCGTCCCCGTCTTGTCGAAGCAGTAGCAGGTCACCTGGCCGCACGAGTTCACGCGACGCGAGTCGATGCAGAAGATGCCGCGCTTCTGCAGCCTTTGCATGGCGAATCCGATACCAGACGAGAGAACGAGCGGCAGCGCTGGCGGCACAGCGATCGTGATGAGGTCCAGCGAGTGCAGCATCGTGTCGAAGATCGGCGTGTTGGTGCCCGCTCCATCAACGACGCGCTTGATGAACGCGGCAAAGGCAATGGACCACATAACCACGAGATAGCGGTAGCTGTCGCGCTCAAACTCGAAGGAGATCGGCTTGGGGAAGAGAATGCTGCGGAATAGTTCGCCTCGACCGGTGGAGAAGCCTGTACTCAGTACAACACCCCGACACTTGTCGCTTCCTTCTCGAACTCGAGTGATAATAGACCCAGCGTGGAGACACGACGCCTTGAACTGCGCTCGAGCGACGGCTTCCGTGACTTGACCGGATCCTACGGCTGGTTCCTTGTTGACAGGCAGCGCTTCACCAGTGAGAGAGGCCTCGTCAGCCACGCACAAGCCCGAGAGTAGGAGGATATCTGCACATACAGGACCCTCATTCACCTCGACAATGTCGCCGGGGACGAGCTCGGACTCGTGAATCTCAGCGATGACTCCACTACGCACTACGGGGGTCCTGTGGTCGCTACGCACGAGACTGCGCAGTCGGTTGCTGTTGGACACTTCGACGTAGATCTCGTTCGTGATGGAGAGCGCGGACAGGCAGACGATGATGATCGCGTACACCGTGTACTCCTCAATGAACCAGATAATGGCGCTGATGACCTGGAAGATGTAGAACGGAGCCACGAGCTTGCGGAACAGCAGCACGGGGATCCGCGGCTTCTCGATCAGCACCTTGTTGGCTCCAAAGCGCTCGACTCGCGCGCTCACTTCGAGGGTAGAGAGCCCAGTGTCGATACGCGCGGTCATAGCCCCAAGATCCTCGCGGATTGTCGCCAAGTATCGCCGGAACTCGCCGTGTTCGAGGTTGAAGACGTAGCGGTGCTTCTTGAACTCGAACCAGATCCACGGGGTCTTGGTAGAGTTACTATCGGTTGATCGGTGCACGGGACATTCGAGCCATTGAGCGTGGAGGCCCTTGCCGTACACGAGCACAAGCACGTAGTCGGCGTCTTCAGCTGATGAGAGGGGCAGCTGAGTACGAGCCAGGAACGTGAACACGTGCGGGTACCAGACCGAAAGGATGAAGAGGATACCGCCTGACGCCACGCCGAGCACCAAGTAGAGCATCAAGTGCAGGTACGAGAACGCGAATGGCAGCATCCGCAGAGGTTCATTGGGGGCGTGGACAACCACCTGCTCATGTTGGTCGCCGGTCTTGTTGACAGGCACCAGCAGGTGCTCCTGCAAGCTCTGCATGGCGCTAGCTCGTCAAGGGCGCTGCTGTGCGTCGGTTGTGGCGACGGTTTAGGCGAGTGAACCGCCTCAGCTCTAAAAGTGCTGCGTGTGGTCTCCATTCAAAGTTTATAGGTAGCCATGCGTGTTACGTGAATAGCACTGCTCAACATGCATGATGGTGGACGGAGACCTACTACAGAGATAGCCTTGTCGACCTTTTCTGTTGAGATGCTACAGAGAACTTGTGCGTGGGGACAGTCATGTCTACAAGTAAGTCGGTACGATTCGTTCAAGTCGGCTCGGTGAAGCCAACTGTAGAGACCGGATCCATGCAACATGGCGTTCGTATGCCACGCTAGTGCTCCAACTCAGAAGCATGCATGAAGGTGACTCAACGTGCACTACATGTATCGCAGCTACTGCAGTTACCCAGCCCGGGGGCGATATCGAACAATGAACTTTTGTTTTCGTGACCGGCTCGGGTCAACTCGATGGTGTCCGATGGCCAGAAAATAGTCAATAGAGACCTTTCGAAGCCAGTGTTGTTTGTGGTTTGCGGGATACGCGTATCCGTTGCGCATATCCGTATCTGTGTTGTTTGTGGTTTGTGGGATACGCGTATCCCGCAGTGTGTTGTTTGTGGTTTGTGGGATACGCGTATCCCGCAAACCACAAACAACACAGCCCCGCGATTTAATTTCGAAACTCCGATTATGTT
>JAIKVE010001634.1:0-10904 GCA_024679115.1 Phytophthora pistaciae
TCCACTATGGGAACAAACGGTCGCACGATAATTGTGCTATGATGTCCTTACATTCCATTCCTGTCAAGTATATTTAAATCTTCTAGCAGGAGGTTAGTGCATACCGTCAGGATCAAAAGCCCGGACATTTCAAGTGCGCTGCCTCCAGTAAAGGGCGCAAAATGCGCACACAGATGAAGCAGTGCAATTTACGAGCCGAGAAGCAGCAACACTCAAGACTACATAATACAATATTAACCAATGAAATTGCTACAATTGATTTGTCGTCAAACTGTCTTACGAATGCTCGACACAAGTGATTGAAACTGTGTGTTCCTCCTGCTAGCAGGAATATTCGTAATACAGTGTAGACCGAGTTGATCCAAAATGCTACTGTTCTAAGCAGAGGACATTACAATTCTAACCGAATACTTGGAGTACCCTCAGCTTAATAAGTTCTTTGGTCACTGGTAAGCAAGGTTACGTAGACAGACACGGTTAGTAAGAAGAAACGCGTGTTTGGTTTTTCATAAACCTTAGAAAGAAATGAAAATTGAGAGCCACACGTCATTTTGTACTGCAGCTTCGGCGATGACGGCCATCCGCACAGCCCTGGCTTAAGTCACGCTGTTTGGAGTGACAAAACGACACCACCACCACACCATCCGTCTACAGCGCAACACTAACCCCTGGCAGCAGCTCTCGCCAACTTTACCGCCAGAAGTGAAGCCTGGAGGCTGAGGCCTCGTGTCGTTGTAATGCACGCAGGATAACTTTCACGATGGGGTGCGCCCCGTTCTAACAGTGAAAAAAATCGTTTGCGAGCTTCAAATCGGCTTTTCGCAGCGCGTACCATTCCCAGCCGCAGTTTAGGGAACAGGTTTACCCAATCCTCCCCATGCAATCTGCTCCTCTCCAGGATGAATTGTCCGCTCACTTCTGAGTTTGCTGGCTAACCGCGTCACCCCACGCAATGGAATCGCACAGCTTGCTCGCCGGCTCAAGGGATCACCAGGAGACTCGATGTCGATTCCCGGAATCTGTGGACGAGGACGACGACGGGTTCGTCGGTGACGAGGCATCGGAGACTAAGGGCGTTCGGTGGAGGAGGCAGAGCACGGAGACGGAGCTCACTGCGATGCCCTGGTGTAGCTGGTTGTTCGTCTACGCGTTCGTGTTGTTCTGCTTCTCCTTTGCTCGATGCCTCGCGCTCTCAGCGCTGGTCGAGATGTACGGCAGCCCCCAGGACTACACGCTGGGCTTCACGACTGCAGCGTTGGGGCTCGGACTACTGGAGGACTTTGTCTGCGCGACCTACTTCGTGTGCGCGCTGTGGCTGTTTGATGTCGTCAAGAGGAGGGCGATCGAGCGGTTCGGAGAGAAGGACGGAGTGGCCACTTGTCTCGCGGCCAACATCGCGACGTTTGTGGCGTCCTGGCTGCTCTACTTCGCCATGATGGCGCCCTTCGTCGCCGACTTGATGCTGGTGGCCAACCGCAACATGCGCTTCACGTTCGACCTCGTGGCGGCGCTGATCAGGGAGCGACACCATCTCAATGCTGCGCCGATATCGGCCGACGAGATTCAACGAGGGTACGTGAGCGTGGCGGCTCTGGTGGCGGTGGCTGCGCTCTTCGCGTCTGTGCGGATGTGGGCGAGCTGGACGGACCTGTCGACTTGGAACCCGACGCACCTAGTGGCGGGCTTGGCGGACTCACCGACTCACCTCAGTGGAGTCAAATACACGGAGCTAACCCTCGAAGAAGGCACCGAGAGTCCAACGACTGGAGACGATGATGCAGGCCTCGAGAAGCACACAACAGCTCGTCCCGCGTACGAGAAGCTGCTGATCTCGCCCCACTTCGTGCGTCTAGCCGTCACTATTGTAGGTCTTGTCGTCGTTCCCGCGATTGTTGTGGCAGTTCGATGCGCGTGCTCGCCGCTGATCGCGTACTCGGGTTTGAACGCGACAGTGAACGAGCTGTTCAGCCACGCGCTGCAGCCCACGCCGACCAACGCGATGATGACCAACGTCAAGGGCGACCAGCCCTGGCCAGAGACGTTCATCCACCCGACAGAAAAGCACGAACTGTTCGGGAACGACACACTCTACCGACGCACCACGGGCTTTGAAGGAGACCTTGCCTTCGACGTCGACGTCTCGGAGGACAACCCGCCCAACGTCTTGGTGATCGGAGTCGAGTCGTTCCGCTACAAGGACTCGCGCTACCTCGTCGGGGAAAAGGACCCGTCCAACCTGTTCAAGGGGACGAACCTGACCATCACGCCCAACTTCGACAGGTGGGCCAAGCGCGGAGTGGCCCTACGCAACATTTGGTCGAGCAACCCGACGAGCCGCTCGCTCGAGAGCTTGTTGTTCGCGCAGGTGCCGTACGACAGCGCCGTGAAGACTGGCATCACCGGGGGCAAGAAGGACACCAAGCTGTCCGGTTTGCCTCAACTGTTCAAGCAGAAGGGGTACGAGACACAGTTCACCACGGGCTCGACCATTACGCTCGACAACTGGAACGTCTTCCTGCCGAGTCACGGCTACCAGGCTGTGTGGGACGCCAAGACGCACCTCGTTCTGGGGGAGAAGCACCTCAACATCCAGCGCTCGCACTGGTTCGGGAAGGAGCACCGCGCCTTCAACTGGGGCGTGCACGACGACGTGAGCTTCCAGCTACTGGGCGACTTGCTCATCCACAAGACCAACAAGCAGAAGATGCGCGTGGCCAAGGGGAAGCCCAAGAAGCCGCTATTTATCACGCACTACACCATCTCGAGTCACGGCCCGTTCAAGGCGCGCCCGTCGTGGTACGCCAAGAGCAAGAAGCCCGACTTCTCGGCGCTGTACGAGGGTGAAGAGCACGCCGAAGACATCAGAGACTACCTCGAGATGCGCCACTTCACGGACATGCAGCTGGGCAAGTTCCTGGACCGAATGGAGAGCAAGGGACTGCTCAATGACACCATCGTAGTCATCATGGGCGACCACGGCCAAGCCCCCGAAGCGGACATTATGAACACACACGAGGAATCCGTCACTCGAGTGGCAGGCGCCATCATCGCGGAGGGGCGACTGGGTGACTCTGCCGGCCTCGTGATCGAAGACGCGGCGGAGCAGTACGACATCCTCAACACGCTCGCAGACATCACGGGGCTACCCGAAGGAGGCTTCGAACAGAGTGGAGTGGGGCGCTCGCTCAAGCGCAAGGTCAAGTTCGGCCAGCGTCCGGTGTTTAGCAACGACCCGAACCGGAAGATGGCGATCGTCCGCGGTCGCCACCGCCTGCGATACGACCGCGTCACGGACTCGGTGCTGCTGCACGACACGGAGACGGACTTCTCGATGACCACGGACCTGTTCCCCGAGCTCTCACCGGAAGAGCAGGCGAAGTGGCTGGCCTGGCGCGACAGCGGACGGAGACTCGCTGCATACTATAAGCAGCGGTGGGACGACAAGTGCCTGCTAGCTGTCGATTGTACTGCGGAAACCTAGATTCAGACCAACCACCAAAGCAACCATCATTTTATGAGCTCAATCAAATATGCCAGTGCCGTAGCACCTCCACAAGAGCAGCGATGAAGCGCGCTTCGTCCGCGGCCTTCTTCTTCCACGCCCGATATCTGCGCTGGATGTAGTGCGCGGCCGCGTGTTCTTCTGGCGGACGGTACGCGAAGTAGCGCGTGACGGTGAACTCCACCAGACTGGGCGTGGCCACTTCCTCGGACCAGGCGCTGGGGCTTGATCGACCGACGCGGTTTTCAGGAGAGACGCGGAACCGGTACACGCGGTGCGGCTTGAGGAACGTCGCGTGCAGCTCAAGTCCTCGGGAGACAGTGACGTCGCCCCCACTCTCCATCTTCTCTTGAAGTCGACCGTCGCTTCGGTTGGAGCGGACGCTGTACTCGACGTGAAATCCACGCAGAGCGGCTCCACCATCGTGCGACGGGAGCTTCCAGGTCACGACGACGCTCGTGGGCGTCACGTCCGATACAACAGGGGCTTCTGGAATGGCGTCGGGGACAGTTGGGGCTCTCGTCTGTACCGGAATGCAGGCAACGCTGACACCACTCGCCCCCAAGCTGTTGCATGCACTCACAGTGGCGCTGTAGAAGGTCTCGCCCCGTAGATGGCGCAGGAGGAACGCCACGGTCCTTGCATCCGAGCTGAGCTGGAATATATCGTGAGGCTTCAGAGTGAACTCACGACTTAGCTGACGAACGCGGACCCCGAACTGCGTGTCTTCCGAGTAGAGAGCGACATCGTAGGCGTCAATTGGAAGCCCGTTGCGCTTCGGAGGCGTCCACGCAAGCAGCAGCGTGTGCGCGGTCGGCTCGAGGAGATTGGGGGCATCGGGAGTGCCTGGTACGTCGCACAAAGTGGGAACGGCATCGCTGGGCAGGGACTCGAGAGACGTCAGCAGCTTGTTGTCCACCAGGTTGGACGCGGACACCCACACTTGGACGGGGCTGCCAGGCTCCAAGCCGGTCAAAGTGTACTTGGTGCCAGCGATGGAGCGTGTAAGCAGGTCGATCGTCTGCTCCTTAAAGCTGGAGCTGTCCTCGACCTGCTGACTCCACCTCAGAGTGTACTGCAAGATCTCGCTTCCGTTGCAGCAAGGCTTCACCCACTGCACCTCGATTTGGCGCTTGTCAACGTTCACGATCTCGGGTTTCTCAGGCTGGTCGGGGGCCATGCAGTCCATCTTGACGTAGTCACTCACGCGCGAAAACTCGCCAAGTCCGCAGCGGTTCGACGCTGCCACCACGAACTGGTACACCTCACCAGCCCAGAGTTCGTCCACAGTATACGAGAGAGTGGCAACAGTTCGAGTTGGTTGTGCTGGTGCTGTTGGTTTCTTCGAGCGTGATACTTTTGCAACTTTTCGAGAGGAAGAAGAGCTGTTGGCTGCGCTCTTGGTCTTTACGGCCTTGTCACGATGTTTGCTGTCTTTGGTTCGAGTTGCAACAGCAACGTCTTCGCTCCTTAGAGCCTTCGAAGCTGTCGATGAGCGTCTCGTACCCCCGGCAGCACTCGGATTTGGTGGCTCTACGACAGAAAGTCTGATCTCGTCCACGGGGAGGGTGATCTCTCGTACGGGAACAAATGCGCTGTTCTCTGGTCTGCATTGAATGGTGTACGATAGAATCGCCGCGCCGTTCGGACAGGGCGCCGTCCAGGACAGCGTAATGCGCGTGGCTTCGCGGTTTTCGTGTTGCACGGGGCGGTCAATCCGTGACGGGATGAACGCGAGGGTCTCCACAGGATCCGTCACAACACTAAACGCACTCGTTCCGATCTAATCGACAACACGCGTAAGTATGACGCTAATCCTCAATAGTTTTGCCGTCTGAAATCGTACCTGGTTAACAGCGGCGACTTGAAGCGTATACTTGACCCCTGGCTGGAGCTTGTCGATAGTTTTCGATAGGTACTTCGCTGGGACTTCTGTATCCGGAATGGAGACCATATCACTGCCGTCGCCTATGAACGAGCTGACTTGTGTAGTGCGAACAACGTAATGGAGGATCTTGGCGCCGTTCGCTAGCGGCTCGACCCACGAAATGCTGATAGAGAAGCGGTCGACCGAAACCACGGTGGACCTCTCGGGCGGGTCGGGGCTTGATGGATGAACGCGCCACACTATTGCAGTCGTGTCCTCACTGGAAGAGACGAGGAAGACGCCGCTGGGGTCGAAGGCGAGGGATTTGATGGCGTCGCTGTGTCCCGAGAGACTGCACACACACTCTGCTCGTGCCGACGGGTTCCTGCGCCAAACTTTAACCAAGTTGTCCGACCCACCGGTAGCGAGCAGCATTTCATACACACTCAAGTCGCACGTGGTCGGCGATGTCAACGCACAGCAAGTGATTGGCGCGCTATGGGCGTCGAAGACGGTCTCCAGAACGACGCCTTGCTCGAGTGACCAGTACCGAATCGACCTGTCGAGCGCCACAGTCACCACTAAGTCGAGTTCTTGAGCCACAGCGCAGCTTGTGATTGTCGACGAGTGCGACGAAAAGATGCCATCCTGACAACCCACAGACTTGACAAATTAGCTTAAAAAGTTGACGCAAAGCTGCAGAATAATGGGAAACTTACCACCGTGCGTTTAGCAAATGTACGAGTCAATCGGCCATTCGCATCAGGGCTGGGAGGCGTCCTCGTCACAGTCTTGGTTGGAATACTGTCCATTGAAAGGGACAAAGCGGGTGTGAAGAGCCTCTCGAAGTCGAAGTTCTCCATGCCTCGGAATTGCGTTCTCAATCGCGCACTCTCCTCCCGTGTGAGTGTGTTCACATCGCTTGCGTTGTTGTCTTCCCTTCTCGTAGCTTCTTCCGCGTCTTTCTTACTGTTGACAAGAGCATTTAGGAGCTGTTGAGCTTCGTCTTCGCTTGGGTCGATCTCTTCAATGATGTGGTCGACGCACTGCCGGACGTCGATTGCTTCGTTCCGCTCGGCTTCGGATTGTGAGGGAGCAAGCAGCGCTAGCGCTTTTGTATCCTCACGGAAATTCGTCCACTCGTGGTTCGAGACTAGAGCGGTCATAGACTCATCGAACGCAAAGAGATTTGTCGACGACTCGATGGAGAACGAGAAGGGGATCGCGCGCTGCCACTCGTGCAGTTGATCACTGAGAGATGACGACGATATCTTCGGTTCATTGCCCTCGTCCTGGTTGTCTGTCGATGCATCAGAGACATCCCACAGCTTTACGACGCACTCACCGCAAGTTATTAGAGCTCGATCATCGACTGTAAACGCGAGACACGAAGCTCCTTCCTCATGAACGGGTAAAACCATTAAGAGCGTCAACCGAACCCCCTCATCCGCCTTCATTAGCCCAGAACAAGAAGAATTCCGTGATCTGTCGGGCTTTGAGGCGGTTGACACTCGCCAGAGCATGCACGTCGAATCCCAAGAGGCCGTTGCGAGTAGTTGGCCAGCGTGACTGAACGTCATCGACGAGATTGCTTGCTGGTGGCCCGTGCAATAGTTACTCGCCACGTCGAATGCCCTCACTGAGGGTTCGGCTGGAGTGATCGCATTCTTCTGGTAATCAAAGCAGCGGACAATCGGCTCGTTGTCTGCGTAGCCAACACATCGATACGTAAGCCCGACAAGCAACTTGACTTGACCACACAAGCACCAGCAGCACTACGAACTTACACGTAGCGAACGCAAACACGATGGTGTCGAGCTCGGAGGTTTTAGCCTGAGTAGTTGCCGCACCGCAGATGAACAGTGAGTGGGAGGAAGACACGTCCAGAGTGCTGAGCAACTTCCCGTTGGTCAAGTTCCAGATACAAATGCTATCATAGTGAAAAACAAAAGCATCAGAGAACCAGCATCACTCTTTAACCTCTGACACCTCCGCAAGAACTCACCAGTCCAGTCCAAACGTGAACAGAATCATCAGCTCTTTGTCGCACTTGGTACCCGCAGCAATGCGAACGATTGCGACGTCCGTGATGCTGCTTCGGTGGCTCTCAAACGCTCGCGTCTTCATGCCCGAAGTGAGTCGAGGCCGTCGAGCATCCGCGTACTTGCCATCGACGAAGTAGAAGCCTGTACGGTAGAGCAACGCATTGCAACATCAACACTATGGACCCCCACCAACGGATGAATGGGTATCACTAACGAACCGTCTTCCCGTAGAGCGTCGTCCTCCAGCTTCTTCTGCAGGGCGTCGAGCATGGCTCGAGCATTCGCTCGGTCCTCGGCGCTGCGGCCATCGCCGTGGATGGCGAAAAACTGCTTCCTCTGCTCATCCAGCTGCTTGCGTCGCGACGCCTTCCCCATGTTGGGCGTGTCTCCTCGAGTCCGGAGGAGGCGAAAACCGTTCAAAGGGTCATGGATAGTTACAGCCTCCAGCTTCGATGGGTTTTGTGGTTCTGCTGCTTGTCGCTGGACGACATGGAGCCTCGATCCGCTTCCTCTTCGTCGTCGATATGGGGTAGACTTGAGTTCACGAAAGCTAATCAACTGAAAGACTTTGAGAATTTCAAGTGTTCGGCCATGTAAATGTAGCATTTATTATCGTTGTGTATATGCACATTATCACACGCCTTCAGTCGTTGTGCAGTTCACAGCCAGTAGGCAGTTCTCGTCCCAGCGCTGCTTGAAGTAAGCGGCAATTCGTCGTCCTCTGTCGCGCCAGGTTATCCACTCGGCTCGCTCTTCCGGAGAAATGAGGGCAAACAAATCTTGGGTCATGCCGTAATCCGCCTCCGTATCGTGCAGCATCACCGAGTCGATGATATCGTCGTAGCGAAGGCGCAGGTTGCCACGCACGATGGACATTTTGCGCAGCGGGTCGTTGCTGAAAACCACTCGCTGGCCGAATGGGACTTTGCGCTTGAGCGAGCGCCCGACGCCGGTCTGGATGAAGCCTCCCTCTGGTAGACCCGTGATGTCCGCCAGCGTGTTGAGAATATCGTACTGTTCGGCTGCATCTTCGATCACGAGGCCTACAGAGTTTCCGAGTCGTCCCTCGGCGATGATGGCGGCTGGGACTCGCGTGACTGCCTCCTCGTGGGTGTTCTTCATCTCAACTTCCGGCGCCTGGCCGTGATCCCCCATGATAACGACGATGGTGTCGTTGAGGATGCCCTCCTTCTCCATCCGGTCCATGAACTTACCCAGCTCCACGTCCGTAAAGTGCCGCATCTCGAGGTAGTTCTTGATGTTGTCTGCGTACTTGTGACCCTCGTAAAAGGCCGAGAAATCGGGTTTCGTGGCGTTCGCGTACCACGTCGGGCGCCTCTTGTACGGCTCGTGGCTGGAGATGGTGTAGTGCGTGATGAACGACGGCTTCTTCGTCTGCCCCCTGGCTACGCGTGCGCTCTGCTCCTTGGTCTTGTTCACGAGCAGATCGCCCAGAATCTGGAAGCTCAGATCGTCGTGAACTCCCCAGTGGAATCCGCGACGCTCAGGTCCGTACCATTCGTCGTGGGAAATGTTGTAGTTGGCCTCAGCGAACTCCACGATTTTGTGGTTATCCCACACCGTCTCGTAGCCGTGAGTGGGCAGGAAGATGTCCCAATTGTCAAGTTTGATCGACGACCCCGTCGTGAAGTAGGTTTCGTACCCCTTGGCCGAAAACAACTGAGGCAAACCGGACAGCTCCGTGCCGTTCCTTCCACCGGTGATGGCTGTGTTCACGTTGCTGTGATAAGGGACCTGTGCGAAGATCAAACTCTCCAGCGATCGGCTCGTGGGGGTACTGGACCAAATGTTGCGGAGAGCTACGCCACGCTTGGCCCACTTGTCGAAGTTTGGCGTGATGGTCATGTTGGTTCCCTTGAACAGGTCCGACGGATCTTCTTCTCCAACCAGGTAGAGTGAGTCTTGGTAGCGGAAGGATTCGACTCCGATGACCAGCACGTTCGGCGGGTTTTCCTTTGCGACCTTGACGTCGAAGGCTAGATCCCCACGGAATCCCGTGGTGCGTCGGTATAGCGAGTCGGGGCCGAAGAGTTTGTGCCTCTCAGTCGGGTGGATGAACGTCTCGACCCAGGGCTTGTCGCCAAATTCATTGACGAACGTGGCGTCTGTGGCTTGTGGCTGCAAGGAGTGGGCGAACAGCTCGTTCAGCGTGGCGTTCAATCCACAGTAGACGACCAACGGCGAGCACATGGAAGTGACCGTCATGAGACCAACGGGCATTGCCACAAGAGCCGTAAGAACGACAACGACGGCGAGGACGCGCTGTCGGTCCAGGAGCCTTTCTCTCACGAGCGAGAGCTTGTCGACGGTACCGTTATCAGCGCCCTCTTCAAGAGCGATTCCCTCGTACTTGGCGCCTTGGACAGTTTTCGCAGCTGATGCTTCTGCTCCAAGGTTCATCAAGAGCGTAGGATTCCACTGAGCGAGATCCGCCCAGCCAGCCCACAAGCGGGCAAAGGCGAAGAGCGTAGCGACCATCACGAGCATCGCGCCGTATTTGTACCCTCTGTGCATTTCCTCGCTGGAGATCGGAGCCGCGCTCAGATATTCTCGCTCCCGGATCAGCGTGGCCAGCAAGTCGAACGTGAATCGCATGTCTCGGTTCGCCACCAGCAACATATCGGCGACGAAAGGCGCCATCACCAAGAAGAAGAGCAGCCACGACACCAAATACGTGGCGGCATCTCCTACCACACGCGTGACGAACTCGTTCGGGCCGAACCGGTTGACAGCCTCGAGTTTCAACGTATCAAAGAGCCACAAAATACCAGCGAAGTAGGTCGTACAGACAAAGTCCTCCAGTAGTCCGAGTCCCAACGCTGCAGTCTTCAAGCCCGACGTGTAGTCCTGAGGACTGCCGTACATCCCCACCAGATCGTGGAGAGTGAGGCATCGAGCGACGGAGAAGCAGAACAGCACGAACGCGTAGACGAACAGCCAGCCACACCAGGGCGTGGCAGTGAGCTCCGCAAGCGTCAGCATCTCCTTCCTCTGTCTCCTCCGCCGAACGCCCTTGGTCTCCGATGCTTCGTCACCGACGAACGCTTCGTCGTCCTCGTCCACAGATTCTGGGAACCGACATCGAGTCTCTTGGTGATCCCTTGAGCCGGTGAGCAAGCCGAGGGATTCCATGGCGTGGCGTGACGAGGGGAGGTTCCAAACGCGCAAGTGAGACACCATCTACATGTCGGTGTCAGCTCTGGAGAGCAGCAGACCAGATTACGTCCGCCATTGTAAACACTAAACTCTGGTTCCCGGACTCTTCGTTTGAAGATTGTTTTGCTGTTAGAATGCAGCGGGTGGGTGGTATCCCATCGCGAGCCTTATCTTCAAGTCCGTACAACTTCACG
The DNA here is from genome assembly GCA_024679115.1 of Phytophthora pistaciae. NCBI lineage: Eukaryota > Oomycota > Peronosporomycetes > Peronosporales > Peronosporaceae > Phytophthora > Phytophthora pistaciae. The sequence goes on from JAIKVE010001634.1 coordinate 10,786, forward strand.
AAGCCCAACCTCCTGGCTTCACTTGTGGACGGCAAAGCTGCCGAGCTTCTGCCGGGGGTTACCGAATTTCCTTTGTAATAGGGCACCCCCATTACAGCGAGACCAAAAACAGATCAAGG
>JAIKVE010001635.1:0-10902 GCA_024679115.1 Phytophthora pistaciae
GGGCCACGGCGGGCGCCACGCGCGGCAGCAGCAGCGAGGAGCTCTTGAGGGCGCGGTGCAGCATCGTGCAAAGGTGTTGTGGGTCTTTGGGTCTTGCTTGGGTCGCTTGCGCTCTGGCCCGCGAAGTTCAAAGTGGCGAAGTGGCGTCGAATGCCGTCGCGATGACGTACGGCTCTGGAGCCCGCCACAAGATACCGTGTTTCGGCTGGCGGGCGACCCGGTAGAATTAATAGTATAGATTAGTACAGTTCTACTAGGATACGGGCACTGCTATATATTAAATAAACTGTTAATGGTAAATCCGTAGGAGCAGTTTTTATCCGAGGCGAGAGGGGATAGATAGTATGCAAAAGCGAAGAGCCTTTGATAGCTGCTACCGACTCGTCATAACCTCGTTCCGTCCAATTGCGACGCATAGAGCAGACTTTCAGCGAATCGACGCGCGCTTGAAGTTCGGTGTGGCGCACACGAGGGAGATGGGCAGACGAGCACCAGCCAATCACGCCGCGCAAAACGCGTTAAATGGACATGGATGCGGCGAACGGCCGTTCCCAGCACCAAGTTGCCGCGACGGCGAGCTTCGGTTGCCTGCACTGCTGCGCGACGCCGCCATTCTTCCCCATGCGCTTCAGCGGCGGCTATCCCAATCTATGAACCGCCGATCAGCGCCGAACGAATGCGCGGTCCAGCGCTTCATGACCACCACCCACTGCTTGCCTGTGAGCATGCGACTTTCGCGTCACGTCTTGCGGCCCCGGTAGCAGCCCGCCAGACTGAGACAGGAAGCGATCGATTTACAAACTTGCCTCTGGGTTGACGGCTGGGCTTCAGAATAGGAATGCTACTCAGATACTTGTGTAAATTGGAACGTCGCTGAAGCACCAGAGAAGATAACAAATCTATATAATATATAGACATTATGTATAATATTACATTTATGTAGTCGTGCTACAGTGTATTCATGACAAAGAAGCTTACAAAGAACTTTATACAGTGCGCGTCAAATTGATAGGACCCCTCGATAAGGGATAGATTACGGATAAGTTACCGACGGCTGTTTCAATACCACCCTTCATTGTTCCACTGGAATATAACGTACAATATCGAATATCGAGATCCCCTAGCTAATAGAGCGCCCTGCGAATAGAGTGCTGTAAAACAGCGCGCTCTATAAAAATAGAGTGCGATAAAATAAAGTACCATAAAATAGAGTGCGCACTCTCACACATCATGTGTGTGTGACACATGTAACTACCAACCAGTCAATCGGGCTCTAGAACCTTCCAGATAGAAGTCAAGGCTTTGCCGATTAGAGAAGAATTCACAGACAACACTTACCAAACACTGCCGAGTTCTATTGGAGTAGAAGCTTTATTCACCATTCGTTAGGGGTGACTTACTGCCTTTGCTTCACAAATGCTCAGTCTCCATTTCGCCATGCCTCCCCAGCGCAAGAATGTCGAGATCAGCCTCAAGCAGCATGCGATTGATTGGATTGAAGCCGAAGGTGGCGGCGTTCCATCACGCGCAGAACCGCACTTCCGACAGCTTGGCTGGCGGGTTTTCGCGTCTTCCTATCGCAAGAGGTGGCGCGACCGCGAGCAGATTCGGGCTGAGTCAGGCGCACGATGCCGGATCGTCAGTGGCGCAAGGAAGCCGCTTCTCGGTGCTGCCGAGGACGAATTGGTCGACCTACTCTATGACAAGCGCCTTCGAAAAGAAATGGTCACACGCGAATGGATTGCATCAACGGCCATTGAGCTCTTCCGGGCAAGCCGCGCAGAGGAGCAGCATGACGACGACTTGATTCGCTTTGTAGCGTCCGACCCATGGGTGCAGGGCTTCATGGTGCGCAACGGCTTGACGCTTCGGAAGCGAACCAACCTGACAACACTTACCGACGAGGTCCCTGGTGGAACGTGCCGTTTCCTAGCGTACCTGGCCGAGCACAAGCTTTTGATGAATCGCAATCGCACCGTTTTGATGGACGAAACCGCGGTTTACTTCGAAGACGCCTGGACGAAGTCGGAGCCCGACACGTTGTCATCCGGTCAACGGGGTTTTCTTCCATACGTGTCATGACGGCGCTTGCGGTGACGGCTTCGGGCAAGAAGTTGCCGCCGTGTCTGATTTGGAAGCGCAAGACGAGGGGCCCCATTGAACGCATTGGTGGGTGCTATGTCGCGTACCAAGAGCGAGAGTGAGTCGATCAAACATTTCTGATGAACTGGCTGGATTCAAGCCGGTGACGTGAGGATCTACAAGTCGTTCACGGACCACTTGTGCAAGCTGATCAACGAGTGGAAGCAGTCGGACAAGGTTCGCTACACTAGAGGCGGCAACCCCCGCCCGCCGGAGGTAGAGCTTGTTGCGTCATGGGCCATGAAGGCGTGGAGGAAGACACCAGAAAGTGTCGTTGAGAAGAGCGTGTCGATGTGCAGCTTCAGTGACGATGCTTCTTCGTGGCACATCGCACGTCATGATGTATACGGCACGAGATTCCGAGTGGCATGGGAACTGCAAGACCGCACTGCAGCTGAGACGGAGGAGGCTCTGAACGATGTGATGGAGACTCTGGACGGCATCGCCATCGAGGATTAAGAAGCGTAGGAAAAGGATGTTAGTAGGAGGCACTAGCACTTGAGGTATGGCTGCAACATGCATTATAGTTGGGAGTTGTACTTTTCACAGTTGATCCTTAGACAAAGTCCAGAATCGATGTCAATCACGATCGTGTTTGCAATATCAATCGTGAACATAGAGCGCGCATATAATAGAGTGCGTATTTTTATTTTACCACGCTCTATAAATAGTGCGCCGCCTTTTATTCCATATTATACGTTATTTCTGAACCAAGTCATTTTTGTTCCAAAACCTCTACTGAGTCCAGGAACTAAAGTTCTCTAGGAAAGGAACTAAATTTCTCTATTAAGGGAAAGCCTGTACATAGCGATATGACTGGGAATTGTATGGGGACAACTTCCACCAGCCCGCAAAACGCGTCCTCTCATGTAAAGTCAACAGCAAGGGTCTACCCGATACGCTGATTATGATATCTTCACTCAGGCGAAGGCCTGGGGCCAAGGCGTAGTCTTTGATGGACAAATCGCTATCTAGTGATGCACACCCACTGATTTTCTTTGCAAATCAGAGAGATTCCGCATACATACTGCAGAGACTGACGTTTATGCTTAGTTCTCGCTCAATACAGATTTCCCCGGCCAATCTGCGAAGATCGGACCAATAAAAACTGCGATGTTTCGAAAATCGCAAAGGTTAAACATAAATGCAAATGTACTGAGTTTGTCGATATAGCAGAGAATACGGTGCAGCGTCAGAGCCGAGCTCGTGATACCTGGGTGTCTCCAGCAGTTCCTAATAGTATCTTGGGTAACCGCGTCCCATGCTTGAGAGGCCGATTCCACCGCCTGAGAATCGAAAATAATTTCTGTTCTAGCCCTTGGATGTAGCGGTCGACACTGCCTTCCATTTTGCAGCGTGAAAAGCATCTCTTGATGGAGACAATAATGCCCTGGTCAAGCGGCCGGAGACCGCTCGCCGTGTTTGGAGGAAGAAATTCGAGTTGCACATTGCTAAAGGGGAACGAAGGTGCTGCATTGGAGCTAATATTGTCGAAGATTTGGGCAGTTAGCGAGCATCATGCGCAGATCCAACCCTCGCAACTAGTTATGAAAGATCTTGGTATTCATCCACGCCTTCTCGCTGCTCGTGTATTCGATGCCAAACTCCTCTGTGACATTGTGCTCCGCAAAGCCCGTCGAATTTCCCGACTTTCCGATGAAAAGCAAAGGTAGTTTGTCACTCCCGTCTGCGTTCGTGTCCACGGCCATGGTTAGGCGTGTCTTGTCAGCTTTCTGGCCAACCACCTTGCTCTTCCTCGTCAGCGTCCGGGGTGCGTCGGCGCGAAAGAAGAACGACGTCTCATCCATATTATAGATGTCGCACAAAGCGTACTGGTCGGCGATCTTGAGCATATTGGCGCGGCTTTCGACGATGCTGCTCGGCTAACAGACGCTGCCTCTCCTTGCTTGCGAACACAACGAATATCGTGCCGCTTGCGAAAGCGATACGTCCACCCTTTAGAGAACCCGGGGAGCTTCTCAGCTGGTACTTCGCCGAAGTTCGCATCCGCGAACAACCGAGAGCGGTATATAGGCGTGTAGTCCGTATTGGTGGAGACATTCTCCTCCATCCTGTCAAACTCAGCAAGTAGAGCACGATCTATTGCTTCGGCCACAGGGTCGGGGAAGGTTTGTGCTTGTAGGCAACTTTGGATAGCTTGCGATGCGCGACCTCGTCTCGGAGAGCGTTGTAGAGAGTCCGTTGCGATGGTTGACGCGGCAAGTCGAACGCACGCGTTGCCCGCTCGCGAAGAGATTCGATCTATTTGCGGACCATTTGGCATACAAGTAACCCTTGGCCAGTGTTAGTCGGATGTACTCCTTCTTGTGGTAGTTGACGGGCTTCGTCTAATGTAAACTAAGCGAACTTGGGTACCCCATCATATCGTGCGGCTATTGCGACAAGGACGTATTAACTCGGGGTAATTTTTGTGGTTAGTCGACGCACGGAGGGGGGGGGCAGTCATGAATGGAATCGTTCGAATACATTACGCCAAAAACATGAGTTCGTACTACACTTTGAAGGATGAGGTGCGGACTAAGTGGAAGATAATCTCTGAATTTAAGGCTTTCGTATCCTACTTTTCGAAGCAATGGCTCCACAGCCGTTTCTGGCTCTAGCAGATACTTCACACTGCGTCGGGCTACGCAATTACAAAAAATGTTGTGATACCTTTCATGAAGTGTTGAAAAAGTACACCGGACCCGGCGCTACCACATACAACGACTCGTTTCGGTTTCCAAGGTCATGGTGGAGGATATGGCAGTTCACTCGCCAACACTTGACCGAGTTACGGCTTCGGCTGCGTCGGCGCTCATTTTGACGACCTCGAAGCCTTCACCAAGGCTTGTGTCGAGTAAAACAACTCCCCCAGTCAGACACCACGGAAGTCCAAGAGCTAGAGGAACCGTCTGAGACCGTTGGCACACCATTCAAAGCCGCAACACACAAAGTTGAGGAGGACGAAACAGAGATTCTTGGGCCGGCACTTCTCGTGCGTGAGCAGCGCACCCGGGCAGCACAGCTATACAAGAATGTCGTATCATGGTCGCTGGAATACGCGCATACGGTCGGCATGCCTGAAAGTGGCTGTGTTGTGGATGTGGAGAAATTCATTTGCGGATGCAAGTACTACGTGAAGTTCAAAACATGCTGCCATGTAGTAGTCGCAAGGAAGGCAAAAAGGTTGGGGCGTCCAGGTGGCAACGATCTCAATAAGAAGCTATTTAACCGCACGATTGGGAAGAAGTAGCTGTTGGCCATCCCCACGAAGCAAAAGAAAGCCGAACAATCAAAGCAGCAACCGCCTCTTACTGCACAACTTGAAGGCCGACCACCTTTGACTTGTAAAGCTCTTGACATGCAGTTCATACTTTACCCTGTTACTTAGTGATGAATTGATCGACAATGCAATATACTTCCTTTGCCAGATCGAAACCAATTGCTAAGTCGTGTGGAAACCTATTATCAGGTACATGGAGGTAGTGAGGTGACTGTTGGTCACATAGTACTTAGCGCTAGAGTGCAAGAGATCTCATCGGAAAATAATAATTGGTCTTCGTCTATGCGTTTAGTCTTTCGCTTCGACTCGAAAGAAGAAGAAAAAAAATACCCTCACGCGTTGTCCACCCAAGTCACACATTTTGAATGCTGCCGCAAACCACTAGGTAGACTTCGGGCGCGATCAAAAGCCCTCCTTCATTGCACAATTGGTTCCGATTTGGAACAAATTTACCCGCATTCGACTCCTTTAAGCGCTGTTGGTTTCTGTCACTTCCTGCAGAAAGTAACCACGCTTATAACGACCATCATCTGCGCGCAACAAATATGTTTAGATATGACAAACAACCAATTCACGCAGCAATATGAACGTACAGTTGTGTCGAGCCGCGAACTCGTCAATCACTATTTCGGTGTTGGTGGTATCACAGGTTTGCTTCAAGGCTACACAGCGGTCTATCCCAACTGTCCCGTTCTGTCTGAGCCACGTCCAAAGCCATATTTGCTGAAAGCAGAGATCCCTCAGCCCTCTGCGACTTCTCATTGTGCTCCTCCGCCATCATTAATTTGTCCACTTTCTCTGTCACTGCTTCCAACTTCTCGTTTCGCCGTTTCCAATTGCCGTTTCACTGCTTCCGATCCCTTCGAAATCTGGTCTGCATTAGCCTGCAGGTCCGCCAACGACTGCTCGCTCAACCGTAAAGGGATAGTGTAATATAAATTCTCGTCATCAACCTACATCAACTTCATAGCCCACATGAGCAGGGTTAATGTGGCCACCGTTGCTGCATAAGACGCCTCTACATGTACGCGTATACCGTACGTGCCGCATTCACTTCTGGGGTAATAACAACGGCATCTTTAAAATCTCGCCCCTTGCACTAATTCTAGGAGCCGATTTGTTGTTCTTCAGGTTTTGACATATCTACCGTAAGGCCTACCAACTTCAATCCATTTGGGGTAAGCAAACGCCTCTGCTCGTGCTACTGTCGCACACGGCCGGACAGTTTTTTGTCGATGGCACATTTCGGTTTGCGCCTCGCATCACGTGGTCAAGAAGCCACGGCACACGTGTGGTGATTCCTGTGGATTCCGTCCCTATGGCAGACCAGGACGAGGGGGGGGGGGGGGGGAGCGAACGGTTCTACAAGGTCTACCGCATTACCAAATCCCAGGAGGTTGACGGTTCTCTTACTGTGGGAGGAGGGTGATATGCTGGGTGGTAACTGCCAGTGGGCTAGGACGCTTTTGGCGACGATCATAAGAATCGTCTGGACGCAGTGGACCCATGCATGAAGTGCAAGGACGAGATCGAGAAATTCAACAGGACATGCTTGCCGTATCGTCAAAAGAAGTTGTTTCAATTCTCATAGTGGGCTAACGCTAGCAGAATCTGCGAAGCGGCTTCTCTCAGACGATGGCAATAACCACTGTATGCTCGTTTTCACTAGTGGGTGGACTACGCACTGGTGATGATACCATCCGGTTGTACAAACGAATGACCCCCCCCCCCCCCCCTTTTGGTCGGCTTCCGACCTAATCACGTCGTGGTCGATTTTGAATAAGGTTGTATTGACAGCGTTCGTGGAAACTTCCCAGCGCACTTAATCTACTGCTTGTTTCAGATCATTCCTTGTCCGATGATTGTGCATTATCTGTCAGCCCATGAGACTGGCAATGCCATGTCTGTTGACGCACTGGATATGTTGGTCGTGGCGCACCAGACATCTCCATACTCAGACTATACTCGTACGCAACGCGGCACTGGACCCAGGTTTGGGCTGACTTCCGCAGAACGCGACTGACTCTTCTCCTGTGAATTTTGAAATGTAGTTGGAAGCTGTCGGTCGCACGAACAATCCATTCGAGCGTTTAAATGCGAGTTTAACGCTGTCATGGTAGCACCCAAAAAAAGCTTGCCTGTGTTTGTGCCAATATGGCGTTGTTCAACTACCCGTGCCAGTTCTAGTTAGCTAGCATGGGGGTCTGCCTTGTCAATATTAAGTATGGTTGCTCGTACTTAGTACTAGGGTATGTGCAATATCCAACAACGTTTATTATTAGCGTATCAATGATGTCATTACTATTGAAAATATTATTACTAGCTAGGCCACGACGGTTGGCTGATACTCCGTTCCAGTTTGCGTGTTGAATACCCGGAACATCATATCAACTTACACTAAATATGAACCCTCCAAGAACCAGAATGACCGTCCAGGAAGTCGATCAATTCTGTCTCAATCTTCTTTGGATGGGTCAAAAACATACGAGCATAATAACATAAATCAGCCGGATATATTGTGATGGAGCTAAGGAGCAGCTTTTTATCCTGCGTCATAAAATCTGATTGTTAAGTGTATTTATTTCTCACGTATGAGAACAGTCATTGGCATACCTGGATGGAAGTCGAAATAAAACCCAGAGAAATTCTGATTATGGGCAGAGCGAGGCCGCCTAATACTATACCCCTTTAGGAGGGAAAGTACATGTGGCGCTCCTGGTAGCAGTCAACATATCTTTCGTCATATTTTGCATGCTCTTGATTCAACGTTTAATCCTTGTCTCTCCACAGCCCCTCGATGGTATGTGTGTGTGTGATTGGCAAAATTAAGGCTGTAGCTCGCCCAACTATGGATATAGTTGAAGCTAGCAGTAGGGGGTGTTCTCAAGCGTGTGATGCTTGATGCGCTTCCACAGGCGTACGTTGTGAACATGTCGGATATGATCTTAGTTCTAGTGACGCTTTTCTTATGCGACATTTAACGCGTAATTACGAAAGTATCGACTGACTCACAAGTAAAATCTTACAAAAAAAACTTACCTGACGGCTTGTGAACCGCAAAGAAATCGCGACCGCCATTCTTGTTTTTTTTTTTTGCCACAACGGCACAAGTCTCCTACTCTACCCAAAGGAAACAAAGCGCTCCAGCGTCAATATCAAGCACCGACGATACCTCAGCGCTCAAACAGACTCACGGAGGCTAACAACACGTTGCCCGAGGGACGCCTCTCCTACACATCCCTGCTAGGTAAACGTCCCATCCAGGAAATATCCAGTGAAAGGCTCTCAAACCGCAGGATATCTGAATAGGTCGCTCTTCAGTATGACGTGTTGTGCTGAACCGGCGAAACAACCTGCGAAGACGCGCAAGGCATACTGAGTGGCTTAGCATCTCTTCGATGTGGTTGACGAGTGGATTGCGGATAGATTCAGCAACGAGATTACACCATCATACATGGGCGCAAGCGCTGGCAACGGCTACGTTTACCATGAGGTTGCCGCCAGATGTCTATTTGGTGTAGGGTAGGAGTGAATCGCAAGGGTATTGTTTCGTTGAATCATACCTTCTTTCCTTACGACTTTGTCTAGAGGCCAAAACATGTTCAATACTAATCGAAATACAGTAGTCAACAGCACTAAAACTCGAAAATCATATCTACTCACCGCAATCCCATTTCATATTCAGGTTAACATTGCGACGGCCCCAGATGCTCATCAGAGCACCCGCCGCCACATGCTGCGGTAATGCGTGGAGACAGGATGTCCTACAGACCATCGAACTGTGCAAGCGATTTGTACTTCGGCAGCCGGTCCGCTTTGAATGTTGCGGCCAAAAAGCAAACACATTTAGTAAGACCCACATATTTAATCAATAGTAACGTTTATGGATCTTAAACAGAGCCAAACCAAACCAAGGGGAAATACGTGTTAATCTTACCTGCTAAACTTGGCTGTTCGAATTATGTAATATAGAGTTGTATCCTAAAGACGTTCTGGGCGTTCTGGGGGGGGGGGGGTACAAACTACGTGATAATAATTCTGACTGTTATGGATAAGTGGTACCCAGTTTGGAGGCGGGACCTGACGACCCCAGTACGCTGCCGGACTGTCTTCCAGCCGAACTCGTACAGATCGCCGCGGCCATCGATGAGCCCTGCCATCGTGAACTCACCTATGCTGCGCTCGATCATGGCCAAATTGGTCGCGCTGGAGCTTCTTGAACAGGCCGAGAAGGCCGTGGGCACCACCCCACCAGTGTCACTGGATAAAGCTGACGCGGCCCAGCGTCGGAGGGGAAATTGCGCCAGGTCGCCCGGTGATGGCGTGAAGGCGAAAGAGCGCGCCGCCGCCAAAAAGTGCGACGAAGTCAACCAGGGGCTTTTCAAGCGCAGCACACCTGGGCCTCCGCTTTGACCACTCATGCTACCAAGGTAAAGGCACACGCAATAACTGTTAGGCTAATACAATCTGGCATCGCATAATAGAAGTGATAACTTGCACCACGAGGAAATAAACTAGCTAATGGATTGGGTGCATTTTTTTAAACCAAAGTAGCTTACCAATCTAGTTCTAGGTAGACCGGCAATTGAGGATTTATTATCATTACTACGAGTCCCGGATACCAAGTTGAAAGAGACCGGCACCATAAGAGTTTGTGGAGGAGATTTGCTTGCTGGGAGGCAAATGCCAAAGTGAGCAAAGCGATCGCGCCGAGCAACGGCGGCAGCTAGCTCGAGGAAAAAGGCCTCGCTGCCACCAGTTTGGTTTGGTTTTGCGGGGGTTCTGCTTTTGTGCAGCTTCAACGTGAAGCGCGCGAAATCTGCGCGCGCAAATTGCCAGAAGCAACGGGCAAGCCTGTCAAAATCTTCGAAGGTACGGCTGAATTCCAGCTTGGCGCCAAAATACACTTCACCCACGTCGAGTGGGATGCTCATGTTGACCTCTCGGCTTCTTGGCTAGCTGCACTCAGGGCACTGTTTCAGCGCGAGACGGTAAACCCCGTTGCGTGGCCGGTTCGCGCGCACCTCGCTCACGTGCTCGATCTCTACGAGGTATTGGCCCAGCACCTCACCTGGGTCAATATCCTCAGCAGCGACGACGCCAAGTAGACTGGTGCGCAAGTTGCGCCCGAGAAAGACCTTCGGCGACTCCTCCAACCCGTTGCCGCACTTGCCCTCGTAAGGGAAGCAATTCGCGTTGCATAGACGTGCATGAGCGCGTTGCGGCAGCTGTCCTCTCGTCAGCGATCCCGGCAGCCGCATGATCCGAAGTGCGGCACCACGGGAAAGATGGTTGCGAGCGGGTTGAGCTGCTCACGCAAGTGCGAGGCGGCGTAAGACCACCGTGTCGGTATGAACACGTCGCCTGGCTGAGACACCAGCAGTGCTGCACGGTGCGCAGGCTCCGCGCCGGGGGCGATGAGCTTGGTCGGCGGCAGCGGCGCCACGACGAACTTGGCGCTCTTGGTCGGCGGCAGC
>JAIKVE010001636.1:0-10902 GCA_024679115.1 Phytophthora pistaciae
CCATCGTTAGGCTTTGCTAGGCTCTATCGGCTCGAAACCAGCAGCAACACCTCGACTACACCGCAGCTATGCGGCTTGGTTGTTGGCCCAGCCTAAATGACCGGACATCGTCCCGTGGCATCCTCTTCATTCTTATCAATTTAGGCCTCTCGTTGCTGTACCCCAGCTCTTGACTGGTACGATGCAGCCAGTGATCGCGAATTCTAGAATCCCGCACCGTTTTTGTAGTAGCGCCCTCAATAATACATCGGCACGGCAAGAATAAATGTATCATTTCGGCCGCGTGATACATTTATTTTGGGCGCGGTAAGCAAATTCATGCGCCCTCGACGGTAACTTATTTTGCTGGGTATTTCCCGGCCATCCATAGCATCAAGCTTCTAGGAGCAATTCATCTAGCAACAACAGCTCAGACGCACCGCCACACTTCATTTCTAAACACGCACAACAAGTAGCACACTCTTCCGCACGAAATCCGAATCTGCGATGGCCGACAACCTTCACGCTCCCGCTCCGCCACAACCGGCCTTCCCCAACAGGCAGATTGCAAGCTTTTACTTCAAGCCCTGTCTGGACGCTGAAGGAGACCTAACGGGCTACTTTTCGGGCAAGTCTTGCGGCAAGCGCAGGAAGCACACACCCAGGATGGGTTACACCAATCTGGTGTCCCATGTCCGGACTGATCACCCTAGCTACGAGGGCGACATGCGCGATGCTAGCGTGGCGGCTACGGGCACTCTGCTCCCATGGGTACGTCAGAAGGCCTCTAACCGCTACGCAAGGAACCGGTGGGTTGTGATGGGAAACCTCCCCCTCTCGTTTTGCGACTCCAAGGAGACTCGCGACTAAGTACATCGATTGGTTTGGGGGTACTAAGATTGGTTACAAATTTGACTCTAATACTCTGTATTGCTGATTAGGTACACGAGACGGAACCCTATCTCAGTAGAAACGCTGACAGCGATCATGGAGGCTGTGTTCAAAGCGGTGGAGCAAGCCATCGGCGCAGACATGCCCGACACCTTTGGTCTGGTCATCGATGGTTGGTCGCATGGCACTGAGCACTATCTTGCCGTGTATGGCTGCTACGAAACGAACGCTGGACCGCGGTACCCGCTGTTGTCACTGGCTCCAGTGATCGAGGACGCCGACGACCAGATGAACGCCGAAGGTCACCAGGGCCATCGCCAGGTTTTTGCCCTTCTTTTGCAAGTCGATGTCCGGCTGTAAGTTCTTAGTCGGTGACAACAGCGCAGTCAACAAGCGGCTAGCTAACTTGATTGGTGTGCCGCTAGTTGGCTGCGCAGGTCACCGCCTAAACTTGCCGGTGCGTGACTACCTGGTACCGTTCAACAGCGAACTGGAGGAAGTGCAGCAGTTCATGCGCAAGCTGCGTACGCTAAAGCAGGCCGCGAAGCTAAGGTAATTTGGGTATTCTCATTTGCCTTTTTTAGCACTGGACTAATTTTGTGTGTAACCAAATTTTTGTTTTAGGACCAAAACGGATTTGTTGATAGTTCTGCGGCAGGACACCCGATGGTCCTCTACGTTCGCCATGCTCAAGCGCTTCTTCAGGCTGCGCGAGTTTATTTCAGCGGACGATGAAGACCTGGCTGACTACCTACCCTCGCGGACAGCGCATCGGAAGCTGGCTTCTCTGCTGGACAGTCTGCGCGACGTGAAATCTGTTTCCAAGCGTCTTCAAGCTGACGGACTGACGCTTCTCGACACTCGAGATCTCTGCGACGGACTCATCGAAATCCGACCTTCATTTGCGAAGTATCTGGGTACGTACATGAAATATGCTGAAGGGTTAATGTGGGGATGCGGATTTAACATGTTGGTTATGTGTGTGTATTACTGTTTGTATACAAGCATCGGATGCCGAAATGGTGCACTCGCCTGATTTCGAGCAGGCAGTGGTGAAGCTGCTTGGCGGCCAGGCAGCACTGTTGTCGGGGGAGGAAGAGGGGGTCCTAGAGCCGTTCAAGCGCCGTTCAGGCAACGTGGCCGTCGCTCAGCCGCAGCCGGAGGCAACGGAAGGGTTCGCCGAGCGAATTCTCAAGCGGCGCAAGGTGAGAGATGCCCCTGTGGCGTACACGCTGTTGGGTGCAGTTCCACCTACCTCGAATATGGTGGAGAGACTGTTTAGTGTTGCTCGTGCGGTGCTTCGTCACGAGCGCCACCGCCTCTCGTCGATGATGCTCGAGATTATCCTGTTTCTGAAGATAAACAGCACCTTCTGGAACGTCGCTACCGTGGAGCAGTGCCTGTAGGCAGTGGCCGCTAAACTGCAGCAATTGACTGTGTCTTCTTCATTTACGCCGTTATTTATTTGCTTTACTACTAGCAACTCAAAGCATTATTCATTAGATTCATCAGACATCAGTAGAGTTTTATAATATTTTCGGGATGCCTGGTCGTCGTTATCAACCGCGAATAACAACTACTGAGAGAATCCACTATCCGGTCATTTCCAGGTTCAACACCATGGTAGCGTCTTTGAAAGAAACTGTTATAGCTGCATGTACAGCCGGGCCAAAAGTCTTTTCGGCAGAGCCGTACGAGTCCTCCGGAAGTTGCCTTCACGTCACGAGCTCCTGTAGTTTTTCTCCATCTTGTAGCTATCGAGTTTCAGCGTGCCATCATCCCACGACGTAGAGCTTCTAGGATTCCATAGCAGGGTTATCCATCCATCCGTACGGTGATGCTCTCCCGCCTTGATCCAGATAAGTCTAGTCTTTCGGAAAGTACCATACGTACCCCACACGCTGTTTGTCCATGAGTCAATCCCCTCGCTCTGATTCCACGGCGACCCGATGACATCGACACCGAAGGTGCACCTAAATATGAGACAACGGCAAACAAAATGTTACATATCAACCTAAGTACGAATCGCGATTTGGTGGTTTTAACGTAATGAACAGTCTCTTGTGCACATTTTAAACCATTCCGTGCTCCAAAAGGTTGAAAGCGCGTTAAAAACAGTGTACGAAAGGATTGAGCGCTTGAGGCTCAAGTTGAGCGGGCCGAGTTTTAAGGCGCCACCTTAATTTACAGTCAAATCTGTTTATCATGCTACGCACAACTGTGCCGATACAAAAAATTGCACTTGTCCACTTCAATGTGAATAATGGTTCTGCACGTCAATATTTTAGCAACATTATTGTTGTGTAGTCCCTTTTCATTGGGGATGAAGTCCCCCATTACATTGATGCACTCACTTTTACTTAGCTTTTCAAGGGTCCATATCCTCAATTACTTACCTGATATCAGTTTAGAAGGAACGGGTTAGGGCTGACATTCTAAATGAGTCGCCCAAAGCGTAAGTGGCCGCATGCGTTGCTCCACAACAATATTGCATTCTGATTGGTCAGTGTGATAATATAGACAGAACATACACACCAAACTTTTGTCCAATAAGGTAGAATTCGGTATTTCAAACTCGATTCATCCTCCCAACTTTGTGTTGCTTTGGGCGTCGTAATGGCTCTCGCTTTGCATGAGCATCACCAATACTGTGTGATATTGTGGGTCTTCGTCAGAGCGGCAATGGTTGACTGTGGTTCAGTATGGAGCTTCTAGTTGAAGTATTGCTCCTGTTTATACTAGCATAGTTAAACCAGACGAGGTTGTCACCCGAGAGGTTTTCTACTCCTCAATCACATTCTTTCCGTGGGCAAGCAATATCGTGTTCCTGCGTTCTCGTGTTCAGCTTCCTCGGTCTTCGACACTACGTGCCCGGAAGCACAGAAGTCCTACTGCGTAAGCCCTCAGGTTATGCGCCCAAGGCGCTGGTGCCTTACAGACTACTCTCTTGGAGCTCCAAAGGACGATGGCTGGATCGAACTCACCGAGCACGTCGGCTGCGGCGTCAAGTGGCCAAGGTGGGCCAGGAGCTGGTTCAAGTACGACTGGTGTTTCTATGGTGGCATCTGCGGCCGCTACTACGGTGTCTTCTAGTGTGGCTCCTGCAATGACTACTGTCACGAGTGCTGTGACTGCCGGTGGTGTCGTCGGCCCTGGTGCTGCCGCTGTGGCTGGACTCCCTGGTGATGGTGTTGTACCAGGAGTCGCAGGAACTGCTGGAGGTGTTTTTAGACCAGGCGTCGCTGGTGGTATACCAAGTGCAGGCATGGCGGCTGGCGTCGAAGTTCCGATGGCGCCTAACCTAAATGCAAGTGGAGGTGGCTACAACTTTGATGGCTTCAACTTTGGAGCATTTCCGCCTTGAGCTGGATATGGCTACCTTGTGCAGAAGTACCGGTAAATGGATAATGTGCCGCGAGTGAAGGGGGGGGGATCTTTATGGTGTTCAACGACGGACCTTCTTGACTCGCGTGGATTGTTAAGGTGTTGTGGATGTAACCTTCGACCGGAACGATCCCGTGCAGGGACTGAGTTTTGCAGCGAAGGATAATGCCGCTCGTGACGCTGTTTTGTCTGGTCTGCCCGCGCAGGACGCTGAGATGACCTGTCAAGAAGACACGGTACAGGCGATATGGAAACTCTTCGTTGATAAGCAGACTAAGCGAGACTACTCCAATTACATCTTCGCTCGTGCTGAGTTCTACTCTAATGTGTATACATCGGAGAAAAGCATGGATCAGTGGTTGCGTGAGATGGAGTCGCTGCGCCTACAGCTTCTGCATTACGGCAAACGTCATCATTTTGACTGATGATGATTATGCGGAGACGCTTTTAGGTCACGTGGCTCGTACCCACCGTGAAAGCACTACGTTGTGCGGCGTGATGGTGGGGCAGATCGCCCGGTGCCGACTGCTACCCAAGTAATGAACGCTTTACACGTTGAATCGGCTCTAGATGAGAAGATAGGTGCTGACGAGCAGAAGCCAGTGGGTGTTGCTGCGTGTGGAAAGACGGCCACCCATCCAAAGCAGCTTTAGGGCATCCAAGGCCGAGCAAAGCGTAAGAGAACTTGTCGAAACAAGAACCAGAAGGAAGGGAAGCAAGGCAGCAGATCCCGCGCGAAAAAGAGTGATAAGGAAGAAAATCAGACCTGTTTTCACTGTGGTGAAGTTGGTAACTTGCGACCTAACTGCCCGTACCGCGCCGATTCGTCAGATGACGAAAGTGCTGGATTTGCTACGTCTGAGCGTAAGCGCTGGCAGAACAAATCCAGCAACCAGAATGAAATTAAGAAAATGCGAGGGAGTGCCGTTGGATGTATTTCTTGTGAAACGTTAGTGCTTAGTTCGGTGAGTAACTCGCGTGGGGGTGATGTCGAGTGGGCATTGGATTCCGCAAGTGATGTGCACCTGTTCAGTTGGCAATATGTGCTTTTGCAACTACATAATGGCTCGGCGCATGTCTTCCAATGATATGATGGCAGTATTTCAGATGGTGAGAACCTTGGCAATGTGCAAATTCGTGTACGCAATAACAAGCAGCCACACCAAGATGTGTCGTTGCGGTTGCAGCAAATTCTGTACAGGCCTTCGGTCCCTGACAACTTACTAAGTCTGGATGTGATGGAGAAAGACGGCTAGAATCTAAACACTGGATTTCGGGATTCTTAACGTGTTGCATGGCTGTCGAAGGGGTGTCTGCAGTTGCTGCTGGTAAAGTCTCGCGGTAGATATCGCTCGAAGGCTGCAGCAAGCACTGCGTATCATGTACCATCACTGCACCAATGTACCGAGCGTGCTGGTGGTGACACCAGCTAGGTCTTGGTTACTCTATTTCGAAGATTCATTCTATGAGCGCCTTCTGAGCCGTGGGTTGCCCGGTATCCAATGGCCATGAACTCTTTCCTGATCTGCGTGATTTGCATTTAACAGAATGGGAAATGGGGTGCGAGAACTGAGAAGAATGATAAATGATACATCCTTTTTGACCATCGAGTAGAGTAGTCAGTCCAACGATCCACAGCGCTCAATTTCTTCGCAAGTCCCCACATCTCGCATTTTCGCATGTTTTCCGAAACTCCATTTACCACAGGAGACCAAGTGGCGCTACGGGTACTATATACCGGCTACGCATAGCTGCGTGTTGGGGGTGGTGTCCAGAGAACCTGGAACATCGGATTGTCTGCTACTGGGTTGGGCACCATCGGGGATGAATACCTAGATCCCGGTGGATGCTTGGTGTGTATACCCCCTTCCTGGTCAGCACTCGTGAAGTTGGTGGAGCGACGATGTGAGGTCCCAATAGATGAGATTTACAAGATTGATTTCACTCAACTGGACACAGGTACGATTTGGAACGCGTGGAAGTCGGTTCACTGAGAAGCACAAGTTTTATCCAGTTGCATCCATGTTCATCCGAGCTGAGACCAAATTGGCTTATGCCAGATTGTTCACAGTTGTGAAGGATTCTACGTTCGACGGATTTTTGCGGCACTTTAAGCTTTCGACCACACAGGGGCAATTGCAGTAGCATACTGGAAAGTTTGGTCGGATATCCATTTGTTAAACACATCTGGACTGGAAATATTGAGAGAAGGTGGGGGTTCTGAACAATACTCAAGCGATGATGACATCATTAAGCCACAGCTGGACCAACTGGAGTCGTCTAGACCACAAGAACAATTTGTCGCATGGGCAGAGCTCGTAGTGTCACGAGACTGGTATTATCATAAAGGTCATACGCGCTTGCCAAAAGTTAAAGAAATGCATTTGTAATAAAATATTAGGCATCTATGTGCGAGCTGGTGATATACTAACAGTGTGAGCTGGTTAGAAAACTGTGGTGCGGTTCTCACTGTGGACCGTGAGACTCCTAGATGCTCGGGTCCAGAAGTAAAAAGTGGAGTTTTCACTGCTGACGGGAGTGGGAATCGCGTTGAAATTGTGTGCTGTGTCTTGGAACCCTTCGAGACCGTACATGAAAGCGACTGTGAAAGTGGATCTGGTACTGGAAATGATTTCAGTACGGCTCGTGCAAGTGATGTGGAAGCTAGGAACTCTCAAAATGGAAGTGATGAAGCGGAGAGGTGTGCCAACCTCCCACACAAGCTTCTTATTCCGATCAAGCTGCCCACGACTTGTTCTAAGCGCGGAGCCATGAACCCCAAAATGCGGGATGATATGTGCAAGGATTGCCAGGCCGCACGGGGTCCAAGATCGGCAATTTGTGTCGTGGTTGTCTCAAGAAGCGACAAGACGTGGAGGAATAGCTCGAGTATGAAAGCCTAAGCAAGTTTTGTCGTGACTATCGGAGCACTCAGGCGTCGTATCGATTTCCGGGTTCAAGCTCCATTTTTTGCGCACCGTGCGCCAAGCAATCGCTGTATGCGGACAAGTTGGTCTCCAGGAATGCAACTTGTAGTCACAATGGATGCACGATCTCAGCAAGATTCTGTTTGAAGTGGAGAAAACCGATGTGCGGGAAGGGGGGGGGGGGGGGGGGCAAAAAAGGGGAAATCCGACACCGATCCTGCCTTCATGATGGATGCATGAAGCGACCTGCGTACGGAACGGAGTGGATGAGCCCGGTGTTTTGCTTGGCGCATCGCCCAGTCGGCATGGAGAACGTCGTCTCCTGCCGCTGCCTTCACGATGAATGTTCCAAGCAGACAAGTCACGGAACGGAATGAAAAAAAAACGTTGTATTACGCGGTTCACTCCAAGTCCGATATGGAGAATGTGATTACTCGCCGTTGGATTCACAAAGGCTGCAAGACGGTCGCCCAAGTTGGGGCAAGATGCACAAGCCGCGGTTCTGCAAGGAACACCGCGAACCTGGAACAGAGAATGCCGTGTAGGTCCGCTGTTTTTTGTGCGAGGTGAAAAAGGTCAACTACCTTAATTCCCGTATTGTGACTGCTGCTACTACGAAAAGCACCTAGAAACGCTGGATCCCGGAACTTCCAGAAGGGCGCCTTCATGAAGAAGTTGGCTGAACAGTTCCCCGACGTGGTGCATATATTATGAGCTGGTTTAGCAGTTCACATTATATTGTCACTAGCTCGCACATACTTGTTTTGAACAGATACTAATTCCGAAAAAATATTGATCACACTAGTTCTCACAAAAGAAAGCAATGGGTCCCTATAATTGGCAAGATGTACCTTCTCATACATCTAGGGGGGGGGGGCAGCTCCAACACGGAGTACCAACATCGTCACACAAATCATCGCTTATTCCAGTAGCCACTTGCTAACGAGCCATTTGCTTTAGCATAGGCAAATGTAGCTGCGCGCTCAACCCCACTAGCATCAGCGCCTTCAGCGCCATGAGCAACATTGCACTCAGTTGGGCGAGCATCAACACGCTCGGCATCCTAAGCAACATCACGTCCAGCTTGTCCAGCTTCACGGGCGAGGGCTCTCGCTTCTCCAACAGCAAAGTAAAACAAAGTCAGCGTGTAGTGAATTCTCCGCGTCAATACGTTATGCGGGTCGCACCGAAAACCCCAGCATCCGACAGACCCCGGTGACCAAAACACTATGAGATTGAAAGTGGCGCGAAGCAATCATGGTGGTCCTGGGGCAAACGACAGGGCGTCCGAAGGCCCGTATCGCGTCTAATCGCATGCCAAGGCAGCAGAGGGCGTTGCGGTGTGGCCGACAGAAAGTGGTCGATAAGTGGTGCTGTCGATAGAGAGGTTTCGCACTAGAACTTGGGGGAGTGAGAGACAGAGCTCCCCAAACCCAAGTACATAAATTTGCGCTACAAGTTGTTCCTCCATCGTTCACAACGCGTGGAGCTCTCTCCACTAGTCCGTACTTGTGTAGCTACATGGTGCCATTTGCATTCTTACCAGTTCAGAAACTACCAACACTATTTGCTTTCCTTCCCAGTCTAGGTTACTGCGCGATGGGGAGACCGCCCCCGCCATCGCCCTCGGCGAAGCACAGGAAGGCCATGGTCCGGTTTACGGACGAGCTGGAGTTTGAGCTGATCCAGGAGGCCCAGGCTCGTAATCCGTTCGGCGAGGACTACGCCAAGAAAACGCAGGCATGGGCGGACGTAGCTGCAGCTATGTCCGTCGATGTCGACAGTCGCCGATGTCGAGAACGATGCAACCAACTTCTGGATGCATTCGAAGCTAGCCAAAAGGCTAACGAGAAGAAGAGTGGCACGAGCTTCGTGAGATGGAAGCCCTCCTCAAGAGCGACAAAAAGCAGCAGAAGGACGAGCAGCAGAAGGACGAGCAGCAGCAAGCGGAGGAGGACGCTGCTGCAATGCGCGACGCCGCCATGAGCGGGATGCAGAAGAGTGGCAGTAAAGAATCTCAACAGCAGCTACTTGACCATCTTGAGGAAGGGGACGCCAAGGCCCAGGCACTTGAAGAGCGCAAGGTCATGATCGGGGAGAAAAAGCTTGCGCAAGAAGACCTACGGCTGCAGCTACACGAGCAAAGGCTAGAAATTGAGCGAGCTGAACGGATGGCTTTTATTGAAGTCCTAAAGACTTTTGCTACGAGCAACAGCCTACCGCGTAACTAGACCTACATACTCTTAAGCTTGGCGGACTAACCGAAAAAATCTACTGATCTGGTTTGGACTTGTGCAATTGCGGAAGTTTGTTAGGATAACACCAACGAGGTAGTGCTTTCCAACAGGCGAAAAATAAAGCTTTTGACTGCGCTTCAAGTCGAGAAATGGCCACAGCCGCACGATTCCGGCAAAGCCCCACTCAACGGCAACTCTAACTTTGCTCATTGCAGCGTTAAAAGCAGCCTGGCTTTGAGTAAGCTTGCTACCCTTAAACCCACGTGCAGGTAAGGTTTAAGAGGGTAAGCAGGATCACCGTATATGTAGTAAGGAGGCGAATGCCCACACGTGGTAGTCGATCTAAAAGCCGACTTTGCCGTAACAGGTAACAGTCATGGCGTCTACCAACGATCGGCTCTTAAAAATCAATAAACAGACCGCACACCTTGATACCTGACATGTTTGCGCTTGTGCCGTTGTAAACCTGCTTTTGGTTCTTCGATGGACGTGCAATTCCTCGCATGGTCCTATCAATAAAGCACACGCAGTTTGTCTCTGGTGCACCGCGCTCTACTACAGTGGCGGCATAGTTTTCGCGCCTGACAATGTTACCAGGCCGCTCTCAATAGTGAGCAGACCCTTAAACTTGTCGTAGATCAAGTTAAGCATGACGTTGAAGATCATGCACAAGATCGCAGGCGATAGCCCGAACAATGAGCACAGATCACCATATCGGTCAGGATTGGTCATACGCCGCAACAAGATGCATAGCCCCTCAAAGCCGGTAAACACAGCTCGATTTGGAAGCACGTAGCGTTCTTCTAGCCGCAGCGCTGTATGCAAGTGAAGCAAGTCGCGCTTCCAAAACGTGAAGTAGAAGCGACACTCGTAGTCACTCAGCGCATTAATATTCAAACGCTCGCAGAGGGAGATGCTCCGAGGGAAGTTACTACTTAGTCCTTGCGATGAAGCGAGCAGAAGCAACGCTTCTTCGTAGGAAAGGACCCCAGCTACGAGGAGCTCGTGCACTGTTGCGTTCATTGTAATTCAGCCAATGTAACATTCTCTCTACACGTACAAGTTCTCGGTTGCTAAACCTCCTTCTAGAAGCAGAACGAACAACACATTGGTCTGTGTAGCATACCTAGCCATGTATCTCAATCCCCCAAGTTGCAAGTGCGAAACCTCTCTGATGTCGGATGAGGACGATGGGTAATGCGTTCAGAAGCGGCAAGAGGCGTGGGGACGTGTATGTGTGCGTGGTGTCTGGCGGGGCACATGGACGTGCTGGGGAGGCGGACAGGCTGCTGGGGCGTGCGATGGCGGCGGAAGCGGTGCAAAAGAGCAAGAAGTTGGCCAATGTGGGATTCGAACCCACGCCCTTTCGGACCAGTGCCTTAAACTGGCGCCTTAGACCGCTCGGCCAATTGACCACCAATCGCAAACCACAACCCTCACGCAAACAAAAAACGCCATTGCGCCACAACCAACAACCAAACAAC
>JAIKVE010001637.1:0-10894 GCA_024679115.1 Phytophthora pistaciae
CGGCGTCCTCGAGCCTGACGAGCGCCACCGACAGCGCCAACCTGTTCGGCCGAAGGCTGCTGCAGCTGGCCAGCGCGAGCGCCAGCAGCGATAGCTCCGAGGATGGCTACGTACAGCTCGAGAACGAGTTCCCGGGCGCCGTGGCCATCGCCACGATCGTGAACGCGCTGTCCTTGCTGGGCTTCGCCTTCATCCTCACCACGTACCTGCTCTTCCCGCCCGTGCGCAAGCAGCACTCGTCGCTGCTCGTGTGGGTGGCGCTCATGGGCATGCTTTTCCACGGCACCGTGCTGGCCCAGACGTCCGCGACCTACGGCAACTGCTGCACCACGGCGCCCGTGGTGCAGTTGGCGCTGCTCTCGCACGAACTGTACTTCTTCGCGCTCGCTTTCAACTTCTACTTCACGACCAAGTACCCGTTCCGCTCGTCGCGGTGGCTGAACCCCATCTACCACGTGACTGTGTGGGCCATCAGTATCGCGGT
The DNA here is from genome assembly GCA_024679115.1 of Phytophthora pistaciae. Lineage (NCBI taxonomy): Eukaryota > Oomycota > Peronosporomycetes > Peronosporales > Peronosporaceae > Phytophthora > Phytophthora pistaciae. The sequence goes on from JAIKVE010001637.1 coordinate 485, forward strand.
GGCCATCGTGGCCTGGCAGATTGGCACAGGTCGGGTCAGCTCATACGGCTATTGCTGGTACGCGACCGAGTACGACGGCGACAGCGACGACGGCGAGTTCATCCTTCTGGAGATCTTCTTCATCCCCATTTGCGCTGGGTACTGCATCAGTATCGGCTGCTACATTCTTGCCACCAAGCGCGTCCGACTCACAATGGGCGGGAGTGCCCAAACCCGCACGAATCTGGACTCGATGCGCAGCTTCCTGTTCTGGAGCTTCTCCCTGTGGATGGTCGTGACGATCCCGTACATCCTGCGGCATCGAAACGTAGTGACTACTAACTCAGGGGCGGAGAAGGCGCTGCGCTTTATGGGACGGGTGGCAATCGCCTTCTTGGGCACTGGCAGCGCGTTACTGTGGACTAAATCGATGGGCATACTGAAAACGTTCAAGCTGTGGCGACAGCGCAACTGGGACGACTACTTCAAGGTGTATGACGCGTCGTGGGTCCTGCGTCGCGAGATCTTGTATTTCGCTACCAAGGGAATCCAGCTCGGCGCCAGCAACGCTAAAGGTGTTCCTGAGAGTGAGAGCATCAACCCGAACGTCGAGTCCATCTTCTCCTTTACGCAGCGGTCGGGTATTTTCCCGTGGCAACTTCGACTTGGAGTTGTATCACAAACCCCGAGTGTTTTGTCTTTCGAGCTCGACGGCGCCACATCCGGCCAGAAAGCCATTTTCCGCGACTTCGAACCTGAAGTCTTCCACGAAATCCGGCGGATGTCCGGTATCTCCCGTGAAAGCTACATTCAATCCTTCAAGGGGAGCACTCGAGAACGATTCAGCGAGGGCAAGAGCGGCTCTTTCCTCTACTACACCGGTGACCAGACGTATATTCTCAAGACGTGCACTCCAGCCGAACAGAAGTATCTTCTGTACATTCTGCCCCAGTACATGGCACACCTCCGGCGCAACCCGAACAGCTATCTCTGTCGTTACGTGGGTTGTCACGAGTTGGTGATGGAGCACCACTCGGTTCTGTTTATCGTGCTGACCAATATTTTGAACAACCCAAGCGTGAACATCGACGAGCTGTACGATCTCAAGGGCGCGTGGGTGGGTCGTCACCGCGGTGACTCGCCGAGCGGGACGCAGCGAGTGTGTAAGTTCTGTGGCCACGATTTCGTTGTGGGCATGTCCGAGGAGACGTGTTCTCTCAACCCCAACGCTGGATTTGGTCATGCTGAGTTCGTTGTGGGAAAAGATCTGAACTGGTCGTGTCGTCGGCTTGGACTTCCGACTGATGTAGCCGAGCAACTCGGCAGTCAGTTGTACGCAGATACGGAGTTCTTACAGCGCATGAACTCGATGGATTACAGCCTGGTGATTGGATTGAGTCGACACAAGTCCTTTTCCACTTCGAGTGGTGGCGGCACTGTGCTTTCGCGCAGCGGTGGGCCGACTGTGAAGGGGAAGCTCTTTGTCGGCGGCAATAGCAGTGACGAGGCTGGTTACTTGGAGTCGCTGAGCCCTAACGGAGCAACCCTGCAAGGTCTCAGCCGCCCTAGGACCAACGTCGCTCCTTTTGCTGCAGACGCATGCGTCGTGAACATGGGCATCATCGACATTTTGACTCCGTGGTCTTTCAAGAAGAGCCTCGAGCGCTGGGTGCGCGTTCGCTTGCAATGTCGCGACGCTAAGGGCATTTCGTGCATGAAGCCCATCCCGTACGCGGACCGGTTCCGGCGAAACGTTATCGACACTGTGATTTTCGGTCGCCGTCTAGGCTCCAAAAGACGCATTCCGGAGAAACAGCAAGGGGAGTCGATTATGGTGGACTTTACCAGCATGTCCATGGACGTAAACTTCTCTATGGACATCGCAAACCTGTCAATGGACACGTCGAACCTCTCCATGGAGATTTAGAACTGCTTCCGCCCACCAAGTCCCTCATAACATCCACCCACACACGCAGCGCAATGATGCCAGTGCTGTCAATCATCCCCGACTACTGGAGACTGACGCAGTAGACCGTGAGCACACACGTCATGGTCGCGTTCTCCCATCGAATCGACACGCTGCCTGAAAGTCCACAAGACACAAACAGCAGACTTGGCATCAGCAACGAAGCCCATTCGACGTTCGACGAGTTGGTACTCACCATCGCGCTCCGCGTCCCAAAAGCACGACGAGTTGGTGTGGTAGCCGGCGTTCCGCTTCTGCAGGATCGTGCAGTTTACTGTGACAGCGCCCCACAACGGGCATTCGTTAGCTTGCGTTGTACTCAATTTTTGCCCGTAACTATTTAACGTCATTGCAACAGCCACCAGCTCGCCACCTTCCTTCTCATCAAACAACAAAACGCACCGATGTATTTGAATCCCGCCGAGCCGTTGGCCACCCCCTTGAGCTCCTTCAAACACTGCGACGAGATCTCCGTCGTCCACTGATGCACGTCTGCTGCGTGGTAGCTGTTCCCAGCCAATATCTTCTCCGGAATCTGTTCACAACGTCACCAATTAGCTCTCCTCTTGTGCTTTAAGACCCTGTAAATGCCAAGGATCGGACCTCCTGAGCGATCTTCTTGACCTCGTCCTGGATTTGGTGGAACTCGTACTGCGTCAATAACAGCGCCACGTAATAGTCAGCTGCCTGGTCCACCATATCACGCCTCTAGTAGCCTGCAACCCGCCGCGCAGAGCACGCACCGCAGCGTTCTCCATGCTGATCTTCCCTCGCTTGCGGGGCCGATCGCAATTCATGCACTCAAGCGCTCGCTCACATACAAATGTCAGTATATTCCCGATTAAGTTCGATCTCATTTGCAGACCCGCCCAATTTTGAGCCACAGAGAAGACGGCAAGCTCGCGACGAAGTAACGTCGTCCTTGAGCTGCTAGCATCCGCCCCAGCGCCCCGCTCCAAGAACAAGTGGTGCCATCTTCCCCGCCTAATTGCCGCGCTCCGACTGACGCTGAGCCAGCGCCTGTATCTGCTCTGGGGCCTCCAGGAGAGCAGCGTAAAGCATGGCAGTGACGTCGCAGGCGCCCGGGTTTGCGTCGCCGCGGGTCACGACCTCCACCAATGGGTATAACCCTCTGAGTGTGAACGGGAGTCAACCGACCGAGCGTGCCGGCGGGTTACGCTTCGCTCAAGATGCAGAGAAGCGCAAGCCCACGGACAAGGAGGACGAGCTGCCCAAGCCTATGGAGATCGTGCCCTGGCGCATGCGCGAGCGCATGAAGACGATGGACGTGGCTCTGGTGCTGTGTCTCAACATTGGAACGGACCCTCCGGACGTGGAGAAGTCCACGCCCTGTGCACGCAAAGAGTGCTGGGTGGATCCGTTCTCCATGCCGGCGAAGAAAGCCATCGAGACGATCGGCAACACGCTGCAGTCGCAGTACGAACGCTGGCAGCCGCGTGCACGGTACAAGCAGAGCCTGGACCCGACGGTGGAGAAGATCAGAGAGCTGTGTGTGAACCGACGGAGACTGGCCAAGCACGATCGCGTGCTGTTCCACTACAACGGACACGGTGTGCCCCGACCGACGCAGAATGGAGAGGTGTGGGTGTTCAACAAGAGCTACACGCAGTATATCCCGCTGCTGGTGTACGACCTGCAGTCGTGGGTGGGGACGCCATCGATCTATGTGTTTGACTGCTCGGCAGCAGGAGTACTGCTCAGCCATTTCTCGACCCCTCCGACAACTACAACTCAATCCCATGGACGCAATGCAAGCCCATCTGCCAATGAGGCGATCGTGCTGGCAGCTTGTGCAGCTGACGAACTACTTCCGATGAACCCGGAGCTGTGTGCAGACGTGTTCACATCCTGCTTGACGACGCCAATTACCGTCGCCTTGCGGTGGTTCATCTCGCAGAACGAGCTGTCGATGGCGCATCTTGACGCCAGTTTCATTGAACGAATTCCCGGAAAGCTGACCGACAGGAAGACCCCACTCGGAGAGCTGAATTGGATATTTACCGCTATCACGGATACGATCGCGTGGAATATGCTGCCCCGGGAATTATTCCAGAAATTGTTTCGACAGGATTTACTAGTGGCGTCGCTGTTTCGAAACTTCCTGCTGGCCGAACGGATTATGAAGTCTGAAGGTTGCTCTCCGTGCTCGCTCCCGGCCTTACCACCGACGAATCACCATTCTCTGTGGCGCTCGTGGGACTTGGCTGCGGAGGTATGCTTGAACCAACTTTACAAGTTGTCAAACCCATACCCCAACGTCGACATGAGTTTTCAGCCTTCACGGTTTTTCGCCGAGCAACTCACAGCATTCGAAGTGTGGCTGCAATTTGGTTCTTCGGAAAAAGCGCCTCCGCAGCAATTGCCAATGGTACTCCAGGTGCTTCTGAGCCAGGTTCACCGTCTCCGCGCACTCGTGTTGTTGAAGAAGTTTCTCGACTTGGGGCCGTGGGCAGTCAACCTCGCTCTTTCGGTTGGAATTTTCCCGTACGTGCTGAAGCTTCTTCAATCCCCCGCTAGCGAGCTCCGTCAGGTGCTTGTCTTTATTTGGTCGAAAATCTTGGCGCTGGATTCAAGCTGCCAGACGGATCTTGTCAAGGACGATGGTCACTCTTACTTTATATCTCACCTCGCGGCTGGACTTCACAGTGGTGCAGGTAATCAAAGCGCCTACAGTGCTGCCGGCAGCTTGTTGCCGCCAGAACAGAAAGTCATGGCGGCGTTTATCATCTCGGTGATCTGCAACAATTACTTGCCTGGTCAAAAGAGCTGTTTACCGCAGTATCTGCACAAAATTTGCGTCAATCTGCTCCAGGACCCGGATGAAGAAGTGCGCAAATGGGTTTGTCTGTGCATGGCAAAGTTGTGGAAAAATTTCGACGATGCCAAGCGAGTAGCGATCGATGACCAGGTGCCGCGTGTGCTTGGTGCGAAGCTTCGCGATGAGCGACCCGAAGTACGTGCTGCCGCGGCTTATGCGCTTGGTACGCTGGTTGGCTTCCAGTGTGACCTAAATGTCAGTGGCAAACAGGTTGACTTGAACCGTCTGGAGGATTTTCTTCGTCAACGTGCACATGACGACATTATCGTAGCTATGGAACTTCTACGAGGCTGTCGAGATGGATCCCCACTTGTCCGTCGGGAAAGTGTACTCGGTCTAGCAAATGTGATTTTGCACAACTATCATCAGCCGCGATTTGAATCCGTAGCGAAGCACTTTAAAAACCAGCCTGCGAGTGCCCAAACTGCTTCTCCTAGAGATCAGAGCCCCCCTTCAGGCGGCATGAACTACGGTAACGGAGATGATGCACCGCGTTCGTTGGAACGAGGCAATGATTCGAGTTTCCAAAGCGGTGGTGATGTATTCATTGACGAGCAGCTACTCGGTGAGATTGGAGAGGACGCAAAATTGTACGCTGAAATTTGGCACGCGCTGAAGGAGATGCAGTCGAGGGACCCATTCCCCTATGTCGTTGATGCGGTTAAAGCAATCGTGAGTTTTGTGAACGCAAGCATCTTGGAATCCGAGCAAGACCAATTGCGAGAGAACAGTCAAACAGGAAGTGCGTTGGCTTCTCCCCCGCGTAGTGCGAATCCCGAACACCTGCGCCATGACAGAAGTGCAGGCCCGGCAGCGCAGCTCCGCCGAGAAGGATCCGTACCGGGATTTCAACCTCAGCAAGGCGAACCGAGATTTGTTAGTTCCACGGAAACTGCAAATGCTCTTGCGTCGGCGAACTCTGAGAGAGGCAACATGGTTAGACATCCCGAAACCCACATGCAAATGCCGGCGACGACTGGAAAAGGACTGCGGTCAGCCGTATCAGTGGGCAACTTCCGACAGTACCAGGAGAAGTTTCAGCAAGGACCCGGCACTTTGGCGTCTGGGGTTGGAGACAACCATGTGATGCCGCCCGCTGCTCCCGCGAGCGCAGGAGGTATGATTCAAGGCCAGTATCTCGGATCCGATGCTTCCGGATACAGAATGACGAACACTGGTGACGGAAGCATGGGTTATCCTGTGCATGTACCCCCCGCCATGGAAAAATACGGCCGTCAAGAGAATTTCCCGGCTTCACTTGTGTCAACATGCTACGAGCGGCACAAGGCTCACTTCAGCGACCCGATTTTGGAGCCCCTGCGTGAAGACGAGGACCCTCTGAGTGAGAAGGGTGCTGAGAGATGGGAACGTTCTCGACGCTATAATCGAATCAGGGGCGCAGCTCTGAAATTGGCCCCTGGGTTTGCCTCCCCTCGGAGCTCAGCAAAGTCACCTGCAACGCAGAGGTCCGCTTTAGGTTTGCGCGATGCCAGTCCGCATAACCCTCCGCTGTATTCGCCAATGGAGTACGATGCTACACGTCGTGCATCGACTTTGGGTGACCAGGAAGAAGTGAAGGACTTCACCTTGAACCTTCGCCAACGCGCTGTGCTGAATAATGATGCCGAAATGACGTCATTGCTCTTGTTTCATCCATACGAAACGATGCTCCTCGTGGCCGACGAAAAGGACCAGATCTCGCTCTACAACTTTGAGGAAACGGAGACGAAGGTGCTCAGTTTCGGAAACAAGAATCCACCCGGGTAAGTGGCTCGCAAAAACATTTCATCAAACAGTGTGCAGGACTAATCCACTATTTGCTGTTCTGTTTTGTTCTCAGGTCTCGGTTGACATCGCTTAACTGGATAAACGAAACGGAAGAAAGCCTTCTGACCTGCGGATCCGATGACGGCGTGATTAAGATCTATCACGGCTTACACAGCCCACATCCTTCTATTGGCAGTCCGAAGCTGGTATCTGCCTTTGTTGCGGTGCCTGACCTTGTACCAGGAACACGTGGCTCTGGCCTGGTGATGAACTGGCAGCAACAGGCGGGAGCTATGTATGCTGGCGGCAACTCGAGCATGCTTCGTGGATGGGACTTGCGCCAAGAAAAGTGTACGGTAGCCCTCCCGACTCAAACGGACTCTTGCATCACTAGTATGGCGAGTGATGAAAGCCTTCCGGGGATGGTTGTTGCCGGCTTTGGAGATGGCACGTTGCGGATCTTTGACTCGCGAAGCAGTCCGGACTATTCAGTCAAGGCGATCATGCGCGAACACTCCTCGTGGGTGGTACAGACCCACATTTATGCGGGCCGAAACGAATTGCTCACGGGGTCCGTGACTGGGGAGCTCAAGTTTTGGGACTTGCGGTACCCCAAGAACAGCGTCAAGTCGCTGGAAGCGCATCGATCACCTATGACCGCCCTCGCCGTTCACGACTACGCCCCCATCTTCGCCAGGTGCGTCTTCAGCAACTACAATGCGTTGTAATAGTGCCTTGATACTAACATATTTTGTTTGCAGTGGCTCGCACAACCAATTCATCAAGGTCTTCCGCAGCGACGGTGAGCAGTTGGCGCTCATCCGTTATCACGAAGGATTCCTGGGCGAACGCATTGGTCCAGTCTCGTGCTTGGCATTCCACCCGCATCGGCTTTTCCTGGCAGCAGGCGCTACTGACTCGGTGGTTGCTGTCTACTCGAGCGACAAATAATCAAATGTTCTTGGTATCACGAAGCTGCAACCTGTAAACCGTCGCCTGCTGTCATTTGGGCAATTAATCGCATTTACTTCAACTTGTTTTTGGCTTACTACTTCGAGCGAATCAATGCATGAATATGAGTTGCGCAACTACGGTCCTTGTTTCTTGCCAGCTCAGTTGCTGTTCGCCGCAAACTCGGGGGTCGTCGCCGCAAAGCGTTCGCGGTCGTGCTTGACGCTGAAGTCGGTGTTCGGTCCAGCCGGCACAATGCCGAACGAGTTGAGGTGGGTGTGGGACCCATAGTAGTGGAGTTTGATGTGCTGCATGTTGACCGATTTAGCCACGGGCGGGAACTGGTAGATCTCGCGCGTGTACTGTCAAGTCAAGAGAACCGTTAGATCAATCCAGATAACCATAGCAAGAAAATATGCGTACGTTGAGCAGGTTCGGGTAGTCCTTGATCATCTTCTTGTTCGTCTTGAAGTGCACGTGGTAGACCTCATCAAAGCGGATGAGCGTCGTGAACAGACGCACATCGGCCTCCGTGAACACGTCACCCATGAGGAAGCGCTGCTTGGACAGGATGTCCTCCACGCGGTCGAGGCTCTCGAACAGCTTGGTCACAGCCTCATCGTACGCAACCTGCGTCGACGAGAAGCCGCACTTGTACACGCCGTTGTTGATGCCGTTGTAGATCCCCTCGTTGATCGCGTTGATGTCCTCGCGGAACTCGGCCGGGTACAGGTCCAACTTGGACGGCACGAGCGCGTCGAACGACGAGTTGAACATGCGGATGATGTCGGCCGACTCGTTGGACACGATGGTCTTCTTGACCTTGTCCCACAACACAGGCACCGTGTAGCGCGTGTTGCCCTTGGAGCACATCTCGTAGAGGTCGCGCACGTACTGCGCGTTGTTGACCGTGTCGGGGATGGAGCCCTCCGTCGAGTACTCGCCGAGACCCGACGGGCCGGGCAGCCACGGGGTCTTCTTCGGGTCCGCGAAGGCCCAGCTCATGTGCTGGTCCTCCGGGTCGTTGGGACGCGTGCGCTGGAACACCGGGTGCACCACCGAGAGGCCGATGATGTCCTGCAGTCCCTTGAGGTTGAGCGTGATAAGGCAGCGGTGCGCCCACGGGCAGGCCAGCGAGATGTACAGGTGGTAGCGGTTGGCTTCCGCGGGGAACTCGGCGTCGGCGCGGGGCTCGATCCAGTTGCGGAACTTGCTCGGGTCGCGCACGAACGTGCCCTTCTCGGAGACGGCCCACGTGTTCTTGGTGGTCATGGCTTGGAGGTTTGGAGTGTGTTGAATGGGGATGGCACTTGCTGCTCAGCCGGCGGAATGGAAAGTGACGTCGATGAAGTGGATCAGAGCCCTATTGACTTGGCTTGCAGTTTGGGTAATCAGACCACTACTGATGAAACGTGGATTCGGCCTCTGATTGGCCAGCGTATTGATTGTTGAATTTGAGGGTGTCACAACTTGCAAGGCTTGCAAAATGCACGCTCGATCAAGCAAGCTGGATCAGGAGGAGGAGGAGGAGGATCAGACTAGTCTATTTAACTTACGGTTTACAAGATTGTCTGGAATGTCCTAAGTCAGGTGATCAGCGCCGGAGCCGATGGTGGTCCCGGTGGCTGTACGTGGCTCGCCTCATAACGAGGTGCCTCTCTAGGATTCTGCTGGAATACAAATGTAGTTCCAAACAGAGTAATAAACGTGTTCCTTGTACTATGGTCCTTGGATTCCGTCGTTCTCGTTTCGCAAGCGCTCGGAGTTGACGTAGCCCAGCCGCTTAAAATGCAGCAACACTGCTTGCAACCGTGACTTTACTGCCTTGGTGCACCACTCGATTTCTCTGGAGCCACAGAACGGTCATGCAAACCGTACTGAGGATCCACCACAGACGTCTCCACTCTCGTTCGTACTCCGCCACTTCGTCTTGAAAGACACAACTGAGTCTGTGACTGAGCTCTGATGAGAATGGGGGAGGCGATCGCGACGCACAACTTTGCATGAAGCGCTGGATCTGCGAGCCCGGCATTGCCTTCTCGTCCAGTGGCTAATGAGAAGTTGCCAACATGCTTGCGACATGGGCAGCTCCAAAAAATATGGCTGAGTGTCTCTTTGTCGTGCTGGCAGCTCAGTAATTTGCGGCAGCTGTTGTCCTCCTGCCTTCCTTCAAAGAAGAGATTGAGCTGCCGTGTTGCGATCCTGTAGCTGACCCACACTTGATATTCCGTGAGTGCGTTCTTGTGGGCCCATAAGTTACGAGGTGTCTGTTGCATTGCTCCGTGACTCCACTCATCTGTGCTCCCTGCCAGCTCAAGGCGGTCGACGATCGGCTGTAGTCCACGGCCTAGTTCCTTTTTGTACCTCTTGAATGGCAGTCGCTTGATCGAAGCAAGCTGGATCAATATTGTACGTGCAGTGCATGTATGTATTAATACATGTATTACTACGCACTATTCAATACTGTAACTGGCACAAGTACATCGAGGCTCGATTCGCGATGTTTACGGGCCATATTGACGAGTCAATGTTCGAAATCACTTTGTCCAGAACGCCGCAATCTCCATTTGGGTTTGAGATTCTCAAACTTCTCCACATGGATATACTTCACTACGTCGAACAGGTTGCCGTGTGCTTGGCTATCTCTATCTCGACACGTGTGAACGGCTCAATGTCTTCGTGAAGATCAGAGATACACGTACCGGTACTGTAATGTCCTTCGTAAGATGATGTCGGCGCTGTCGAGGGGTTTGAGGCTCACACTCAAATTGAGATTCCAAATCTCTGCAAAGCTCAACGAAGTGATTTCGAACACGTACACGTCGGTGACGTGACGTCACTACATGTATGGATGAATAACATCAAAGCTCCGACTTTACTTGATTTCACTATATAAAGAACCAACCAA
>JAIKVE010001638.1:0-10891 GCA_024679115.1 Phytophthora pistaciae
GCTGGCGGCGCGGCGCTTCTTGGAGGGCGTCGCGTCCGACGAGGGCGAGGACGCGGACGGCTTGGACTCCATCAACTGGCTAAAGGAGCTCTCTCTCTCTCTCTCTCTCTGTGTGTGTAATGTGATATTTAACGTGAAATTTAGCGGTGGGACGAGGACGATGGAGCCAAGTGGCGTGTATATGAGCTAATGAAGCTGTAGCTGCGTGTACCTGGCTGGCTGCGGCGGGGGGGGGCTGAAAGTGCGGAAGTCGAGGCGCGGCTCGAGATCTCGCGGGCTCCGTTTCCCTTTTGGCGTTTGTATGGGAGACTGGGCGGCGCTTCCTCCGTTTGATTTCTTTTCGTCGCCTCTGATTGGTTGATGAGGGGAGACCATCACTCTGGCAGTTTCGCTGTGCAGGGATTGGCTGCTGTTTCGTGAAAGTGTGATTTGATTGGCTGGGGAGGAGGTTGTTGTGGCGTTGTGCGGAGTTTTGGGAGAAAAATGTGCCGGAGATGGCTACGCCAGTTTGTAACGTTGATGCTTGAAGCTGCTGGCTGGCTACCTGCGGCAGCGGAGAGGAGAGGATGACTACAGTAACGAAGTGCTCTTTGCTGCATTTGCTTTCTAATGGAAGAGCGGCGCTGCTTGACAATTGCAAGCGAGTGACAGGTCAGAGCGAGCTTTTCTTCTTCTCGGTGCCAGCTCGACAGGCTCGAATCATCTCGCGACGACATAAGTCGCTTCTCGGTGTGGCAATTGCCAGGGCTGCAACCGACCTGGACGAAACTGCTGCATGGCAACAGCAACGAAACGCCCTGACTGACTGACGCCGGTCAGCATAAAAGCAAGGTATAAACTAAATAGTTAGTACTATGCAAACGCAAGCTGCCATGCACTGAAATACGTGTGATTCAGAACTATCAGGCGAGATTCATCTCGCATTGTGAGTGCCAAAGCCTTAGTCATCATGAATTAGGATGCGGGGCTGTAGGTTACCGCAAGCAGCTTGTTCCCTCGACAGTTCCGCATAAGAATTTTCGTTCAAGCGACTTCCTACACGCTTTCGACTTTGAAATTCAGAAAGAAGAACGAAACAGCGCTGGAATGAACAGAAGTAGTGAAAGTACTAGTACTAGGAAGCGCATTCGTTCGTTGCTGCCCTGAACGCTGAAGTAAGTTGTAGCAGCAATTTGACTCAAATTTTTTTACATAGGTCTCAAGAATATTCGTCTCAAGAATATTCGGCTTTAGAAAGTGATATGCATCCACTTCAACATCATCAGCCAGTGACCAGTTGGTATTTTTGATAACGAAAGGTTCTTACTACCCAAGGCGATAGCGGCTTTGAACTGGGCAAACCAGCTAAAATGCCATACTGAATGACTTGGGCGGAGGGATGTCCGCCACCTGGCACCGGTCTGCTTTCGAGTAGCGTTTCTTGATCACCAGCAGGTTGTTCGACGGTGAGTTAGCGTACAGTGTCTGCAGCTCTTCCATGCACTCCTTCAGATCCGACCAGTTGTACTGGCTGGCATCGACTAGCCTAGGTCTAAAGAGAGAAAGAAACAAAAGTATCAGCTCATACCCGAGCACAAGAAACTTTTTCGAGACGTACCATTGGAACTTCGTCAATCGTATACATGGCCAACGACAAACAACAGGTCGCCACCACTGACGGCAGGTGCTGCAAGAAATGATATTCTTGCAGCGACAGCTCTAGCAGATAATGTGCCAGCGTGGACGTCTTCTCAGAAATAGTTGGTACCATTCGCTCGTAAACGCTAAGGAAATCCAGCGCTGACCGACACGGAAGAGTTCAAGTGAGATTCAGTTCTCTTGCAACGTTCACAAAATGATCGTACCTGTAGGCACCGAGAGCGTGAAATTAAGAGTGTTGAGTAGTTTTTCTTCCATCTTCAGCACTTGCGCAGCCGTGAACACGTTGTCGGCGCACGTGACCAGATCCTCCACGCCGATATAACTCACGTCTTCCAGCTTTGAGGCAATGTGCAAGCTGGTTGCACCGAGGAGCTAAAAGTGCTTCTTCTCGACCCTGGCAACCTCGAGGTATTGGTCGCATAATTGACGGCCAGAAAAGCTGTCCGCCGGCACATCTCGAACACATCCATCACTACAACCACAGCGAATAAGTCCCCTGGTTGTTGACAATATTCCATGACATGGCTTACCTTCGATGATCCAGTCCACAAGCATTTCTCGATGAGCAGTTTGAGGCGTTTTCTGGCGGCTACGAGTAGAATATCACCCGCCAGCAGTCGGTTCTTGGTAGTTAAATGAGCTATGCACGTACCTCAGGTACTCGATTTCTCTCCACGACTCCAATTCCGCCTCACGCAGGTACGTGTGGAATTGCTGTACATCCCCTGGTGCAGGGTTCGTCCACACTTGACTTACCGAATGGTACACTTGGTTCACCAGGTCCTTTACAATCACCGGCAAGAACGCAGGTGCATCATCGAAAAAATACGGGTGACGAAGTGCTTCCTCCGCCGTAATTCGCTGCTCTGGATTATACGCAAGCAATTTCGACAGCAGGTCGGTCCCTAGATCCGAAATACCCGGCACGAGGCGAGTCCAAGGCTGACTGTCCCAGTGTGGGAACTCGAAGCTGTAGTTCGGCAACGACGAGAACCCTGGCCATGTATCGGATGTGGGCGTTGACAGTTTGCTGAAAATCCGGAACAGCTGATCAATCTCCAAAATGCCACTGAAGAGCGGCTCCCCTCGCACCATTTGAGCAAAAATACAGCCAACAGACCACATGTAGACCGCTGGAGAGTACTCTTGCACCCCCATCAATATCTCTGGAGCGCGGTACCAAAGCGTGACCACCTCCGTCGTGTACGCTCGACTGGGGATTCCCATCGTACGAACCAAAGAAAAGTCCGAGATCTCCAGCACCGCATCACTAAAATGCTCCGAGTCGGACGTCTTGACAAGCAAATGCTTTGGCTTGAGATTGCGATGCAAGACCCCACGGCGATGACAATACGCCAGCGCATCCAGCTTCTGGAAGTTGGTGCAAAATCTTACGGATCTGAAATCGACAGCACTCACGCACAAGTAAGTAAATAATACCTCGACGCAATACGCTATAAACCCGTCAGGCTTACCGCCGTCTCTGGTAGCTCGCGTGCATCCTCCGGGGTTTCCGTTGGATTGATAAAATCCTGCAGCGTTTTATCCACGTAAGGGAAAAATATGTGGAGCTGATCCTTGGCGAGGCTGATCAACTCGGGCGACGAAATGTGGTCGTGCTTCATCCCTTTCAGCACCGCCAGCTGTCGGATCATGTAGTATGGCACTCCTTCTCCCTACCTCAGGAAAACTGTCAGTATCTAAATACTTGGTATGCGAATTCATCACTGCAGTGTTTTACGTACCTTGGGGAACACCTTAGCCTTCTTCATGGCCAGAAATTTGCCGGTGGAGCGCTCGAGGCACTTGAAGCATTTCCCCTCCGTGCCGTTGCACTTGAAGCCCAAGTTCTTGAAGTTGACCCAGTTCACGGACCCATCAGCATTCATACTTTGCACTGCGTGATACAGCGACTGGTGCTCCGTCAGCCCCCTCCACTTCCTCGACACCAGAGCCATGCTTGCGATGTCTGCCGTTGTGACCAGGAAGGAGAACACGCGCAACATAATGGTATCCAGCTCTTCTCCCTCCGTCGCAACTATCACCATGTCCTCCTCCGTAGCAACCAATGGGCCCCGCAATGCAGCGAGGAGTGGGCTACACGGGAGAAGCGTATGCATTGGGCCTCTGCTGACCAAGCTGGACACCGCCGTTGCGCCTCACGAGGGAGAACTGCGACTGGTGATCAAAACGACACTTTTGTACCCAGCGTACATCATCAACCCATGCTGGGACCAACATGAATCGTACCCCTTTCTCCTCGATCTGGACTGGAATTCGGGGGTTTGGAGCGAGTCCGTCCCTGAGCCATTCGGTTAAGATTGAAGACCATTCTTCTTGTTTATTCTGGAAGGGTCAGCCAACGGGGCTACGATCACCTCGCTGTTGGACGTCGAGCATGCGCGCTGTCACCAAGAAGCTCGCGCACAAGTTGCGCGAGGCTCAAGCGCGACGAAGGAATTCGCGCTTCCCGTTCCGCGCCCTCGGTCAGCGCTTTCTTCATGATCTTGTCGCTCTCACTTCTCGGGTCGGGTGGGACTCCGTCGACCTGCCCATTTATTCCTGCTGGAACCGCGTGATGGAGCAGCTGTGGCCCTACTACGGCACCGACACTTACGAGGGTCGCCTTCTCATCGATCTTACCAATTTTGCCCCAGTCTGTCAAATTCTTATCGCTGCGATCGACACCGCCGTGAAGATCGTATCTGCAGATGAGGACAAGAGGGAAGAACTGCTAAGGGAATGGCTTCAACAGCTACAGGCCGAGCGTGACCGCCAAATGGCGTTTTCCGAGGAAATTCTGCAAGATCCGACCCGCCTTTGGGTTGAAATCGGCGACGAAACTCAACAATTGAAGATACTGACGCGACTAAAGCACAGCGTGGAAAATTTCGGTGGTGTGTTGACTGCGCGCGAGCTGGACGTGATGACCGCAGTATTCAACGCAGTTGTTCGGCACTCTGGCCTCGTGGTGGTCGAGGTCCCGGAGTGGTTCTCGACATCGGAAATGGAGTGGGAACACGCCCAAGTGTCGAGACTCAAAGGCGGAGGAGAGGAGCAGTGCCTGCGAGCAGTTTCCATTTGGGGCGAGTTGAACCACCCAAACATTCGCAAGTTCTTTGGCGCGTGCCACGTTGGGGACCCGCTGATCATTCACGAGAAAACTTTGCCAATAGCGTGCAGGGGCTTCTCATGGAGTCACGCGCTGGACGTTGCGTGTGGCCTTGTCTATTTACATGGTCGTGGCCTCGTTCACACAACTTTATCAGCGTCTAATATCCTCTGGTCTGCACGCCAGCATCTCGATGGCAAGGCGGTCCTGAGTGGGATCAATTTAGTGCGGATAGAGGATTCATCCAAGCATCAACTCGTCACAAGGTGCGCGCAGCTCATCAGCAATGCGGGCCCGATACCATTCCCCACTGTGCTGGCTCAAGAGGTTTTCCGCAGCTACGTCGAAGCAGTTCCGGCTTTTAATCTAGTGTGGCTAATCTTCTCCACCATCAGATACGGCGTAGTCACGTGTTGGCGGGATCAAGTAAGCAAGAGGAGTGCCAGACAGGGTCGTTGTATCCCTCCGTGCGTGTCGTCAGACATTCAAGCATTTGGGTTTGCTATCGCTGAGATGATGAGAACCCGATCTGACATTCCGTTCCGAGCGAGGCGCCAACTTTCGCGATACTTACGGTCGCGAAAGCTCGACATTCCACCGAAACGATTGGCCGAACATGAATGGAATCTCCTCGTTGGGATGTGCGCCAAAGACCCCGCTGAGAGATTGCCAATATTGCATGTGGTCGAGACTATCGCAGGATTAGCGAACGTATCAGGGAGTTCGGAGGCAAACGCGGTCTTCACGAACATCGACGTCTACACCTTCAACGGACAATCGATAACCGACATGCTACAAGACGCTGGTGCACTCTGTGAGCAGCTTGAAGAATCCAGATGCGTCCACCAGCCCGTGCTTGATCGACTTATCGACATCTACAAACAACTACAAAACACGGTAGTCAAGCAGCTCGAGGTGGAAGACTTAGTCTTAATTCTCTCCGGATTCATTCGCTTGCTCGACGATGAAGAAGCCTGTTCAAGCCAAACCGCCAGCGAGGGTGAAGAATCCCGGACTATCGCCGGGAAGAATTACAGCATTCACCATCATATCGACAGGTTTATGGCTCGAGCTTCACTGGACAACACAGCAGCAGTTCACCGTTGGCGCCCAGAAGCCCAGACGCCAATGAGAGAGCTCGCTGATCATGAGCTTCCTATTTGGTTCATCCCAGTTCACCAGATTGAGCTGGCTCGGCATATCGCGAATGGATCTTTCGGCGCGGTTTACGAAGGCGCGTGGCTCGGATCGAAAGTGGTGGTGAAACAAGTCCTCACTGACCAAACAGACGCTGAAAACCGCAAACAATTTCAGTCCGAGGCGGATTTGTGGTTCTCCCTGAATCACGACCACATCATCAAGCTCTACGGCGCCTGTCACGAGGAGCGGCCATTCTTCGTGTGTGAGCGAGCAACTCACGGGACCTTAACGTCATTTGTCAAGGGAAAAGAGAGGCTGGAGATTTGGAGGTACATTCACCAGGCTTCGCTGGGCCTACGTCACCTTCACGACCACGGCATTGTCCACGGAGACCTCAAAGGGAACAATATTTTAGTGTGTGATGATGGGGTCAAGTTGGCCGACTTTGGCTTGAGCTTCATAGTGAATCGACTAGACACGGCAGCTGCGTCGAACGGGGCTCTCGGCGCTTATCGCTGGAAGGCGCCCGAGTGTCTGAGTGGTGGATCGCCAACGTTTGCGTCTGATATCTACTCGTTCGGGGTCTGCATCGTGGAGGCGTTGACGGGGCAGGTCCCATGGGGGAACTCGATGCCGGAACAAGCTGTACGGTACAACGTTACAGAGCTGAAACAATTTATTCCACGTCCTGAGACTCTGAATGAGGAGGAGTGGGGCCTCGTACTGCGCATGTGCTGCTTTGATGCCTCGAAGAGGATCAGCACTGCCGCTGTGGTGAATTACGTGGAAGAACTCTTCCAAGCTCGACGATTTCTTGCCAGGTGGAGCGACATTCTAACAGCAACTACTTGTGCCAACGGAGCATCCCTCAATGTCTTTCTGCCTCTTTCGTCGCCCAAGATCGTGGTGCGTCGACGTCCGAAAGTCTAGTATTGGTGGACAGCACAGCTCATACAAGTTGTCTCACGATTTATTAGCATAAGAAGTTTCAACAGCAATCTGGAAACTTGACTTTCAGTCGGCTACGATAAGAAGATTTCACGTTGCGATGCGTCGGTACAACTGAGCCAGGCATTCCGCTAGGTTGGCCTTAACAAGGAAGGAACCCCAGCGATTTCGACAAGACCAGAGACCGTGAGCGCTTCCGCTGAACCCTTGCTACCTTTTAGCCTGCGCACAAATCCTCCTTGACAACTCGAGTACTTCTTCCATCGTCGTGTCAATATGCTGCTGAAGTGGTCGTAAGTCTGCTGCGGTGCTCGTTCGCCTCGATGAACGCGCTGAAGTATCCGAATCACGGTACGGAAAGTGCCGCACAGCCTGAGCGACAAGAAGAACGTACCGCTCAATGTCTTGCATCAATAGGAGGCTGCCTTGGCCGGTGGAGACAAAGCTGGGGATGTCGATCCCAGAATCTGCGGACGTTGGACCCTCGCTCTGCTTAGCGATGTCAGCAATAGAGACTGACAAGCGGGTCTTCGCGACTGCAATCCTGCGAGCATACCTCTGCAGCTCGTGCTGGTCTTTATCTTGCAGTGAGCCGCCATTTCTCTAGCTTCTAAAGCTGCTTGGCAGTAAGCGATTTCTGCCACTGACCGAAGCAAATTCAGATCCAAATCCTTCAGCAACTGCGCACGACATCCTCTCGTCTTCAAAGCCGACTCGTATTGCTCCACTGGTGTCCGCTTGTGACGCGTTGACTCGGTTGTCACTTGCTGGTTGTTGGTAGACGGGCATCGCGAAGTTGCGGAGTCTGTTTCGTTGTTGTCATCGACGACAATGATGTTGCCACCTTTCTGCTGGTCTGAAGAAGGAGCTTGCTCTGTTGTGGTCTGCTTCCTGCGACGCTTCTTCATTTGATGTCGTGAAGTATCAGCACTCGAGCTTTCGTCCGAGAAATATTCGATCAGGACGCTTCTTCATTTGATGTCGTGAAGTATCAGCACTCGAGCTTTCGTCCGAGAAATATTCGATCAGGTCTGTGTCTTCTCCCGATTCGAAAACCACCGGCCGCTTTGGGGTGGCCTTGTCCCGACTAATTTCTCCAGCCACGGCTTCGGCTGTGCGAGGCGCCGACTTCTCTCGAGACGACGAGCGACGTGCGTTCCGATTCAATAGCTGATCAGCATTTGGGATCAAATAGCGAGCACCACCTGCAATTTACAGAGTTATTCTCAAGTTCGCTTTAACAAAACAAGCAGCACTAACAACGAACCCTTTTCAAGAACGTAGGCGTACAGCTCCCCTTCTCCCACGACAAAGTCTTCGCCCCGTTTCGCTTCCTCGCCTTTAGCTTTCCCTCCTGGTAAATAGTAGCGTTTGTGCTCTTCCAGGCCCTTGGGCTTGCACACCTCCCAGCCTCGAGCTTTGAGCACCTTCACGACTTCCGCCCCCGCGATGCCGATCTCCTTCAGCAGTTCGGACGGCGATCGACTATCGGACGAGTCGGCTCCGCGTCTTCGACTTCTGGAATTCTGCCGTGGGGTCGGAGTTTGGCGCTCGGACGCCACCGACGGAGATCGAAGAGGGTGGATGAACGACGTCTCCATGGTCACCTCAAGGCGTTGACCAACAATGGCGAGCTCTGAAGTATAAAACGATAGGGGGGAGCGCTGCACTCTACCGTCCAGATGTCCTCTCCAGGGCAGATGTATCAAATTATTCCGGACCGCCTCAAGCGTTGATCTAAAATTATACTTGATTTCAGTATGTCGTAATTATCCGGGCATAATTAGCACTGCTAATTTAGCAGCAGAATTGCGAAATCTGCAGCGCAGGATTATCCAAGTGTTGCAGGATGCGGTGCCACGCCGCGTTCTGGGCCTTCGTGCAGCAGCACGGCACGGCGCACGCGATCACGATCGCCACGCAGCGAGAGGAGGACGTGGCCAAGACGACTAAGTGGCTGCTGAACCGCCAGGGCAAGCAGCTCCGGAACTTGTGGCTCGCGCTGTCGCCAGACGAGCGCCAGGAGCTCATGGAAGCGACGCCCGACCCGAGTTTCCCCACGACGGAGAACGGCATCTACGACGAGAGGCAGGACCGAAAGATCAGGTACTTCCGGGAGCTGCACAGTGCTCAGCAGGCAGCAACTTCTGCTACTTCTGCAGGGAGCAGAATTGGTAATTCTGCACCAGCACAGACGTCATTCATCAGTTCTGCAACCAGTACTTCAGAAGAAGTGCAATCCTCAAGACACTCTTCGAGGACTAGAAGACGTGGTGTGGGTCACAGTGAGGCTGAACAGGCGACGGACGACGTGACTGCAGAGTCATCGGCGGCAGAAGATGAAGAAGTTTTGTCAAGTGGCGAAACTTCTGCGCAGGAACCGAGGCCCAAACGGCGCAAGAAGCTCGTCACCAGGAGCAAGAAGGATCCTGACCAAGCCCCTCGTCAAGGCCGGCAGCAACGCGCACCGAGTGGCGATGTTCAACCAAATGTGTCAAGGCCATCAACTGCTCGTCGGAGCCAGCGTCAACAGGAAGGACCGGCGCTTTCAGGCGCAATTCACGAGCTCAGCCAGCAGTCAGAGGTGACTGGGTACGAGAGGGCGCTAAGCGCCCGAGGCTGGCGTGCTCAGCTGCTGAAGGACGTGGATCTGCACTTACTTCGGGCTGTGGCAGAAATCGCGAGCTGTCTTGAATCAGTTGAGGGGCTGGACTCGAGTGAACGCGTTGGAATCGACTCGACACAAACTTTGAGAGAGCTGGAGACGGCTGCGAGCCGAGTTCAAGCGGCGCAGAAGCGACTTTCGTCCATGGTCGCAGCTACAATTACTCAGGCGGAAAGTTTGTCTGGTGTCGAGGGATCAAATTCCGTGCACGGTATCAATACGCCTCGGTTTGTGTCAACGGGTCAAGGCAGCTTGGTGCTCATGAGCGATATTGAGCGGTATCTGCTGCTGATGGGCGAAGCTGTGCGTCGATATCGCCGAGCGATCGGCCGGGGTGGGTTGTCTGCTCCAAATGGGCAAGCAGAAGAAGCCGCGGATTTGTGGCCGTTGCAGCTGCACATCGAAGGGCTGATGGCAGAGCTGAAGGAACTGTCCGCGAGTGCCTATGCCCAAGCTAAAAATCAAGTGATTGGTACGTGAGAGCGCGCCGCAGTTTGCTGATGAAGAATTCCTAATCGTCGCTGAGTTTTATTTGCTGGTCCCAATGAGAGCACAAACCTTTTTTTTTCATTTCATAGTGTTATCAAAGGAGGGGGATGCATCCATATTAGGACATTGATCTCCACTGGAACTCGGGCGAAATGATCGCCTGCTGGAACACTAGACTCGCCTCCTCGAAACTTCCCAGCAGACGCATCATTGGAGTCAACATGTCGCTTTGGGATATCAAGCTCGTCACGCGGCGGGTCGAACCATCCCAGTCAAAGCGAGTCGACCCACGCATCACAATGCGCTGGTCCAGAAGTTTGCACACCAAAGTACCGTTTTTCTTCAGGTGAGGGAACACGTTGGTCAGCGTTCGATCCGTGATCGTCACGCTTGTCGTCACGGTCGCAACGACCGACTCGGGTCTCCTCTGCAAATCTTGTAGCTCCATGTCGACGTCGTCGAACCATCGCAGAAAGCACCAGCTCCTCACCATGGCCTCGACACCATATTCCGTGTTGAAGACCACGTCTGTAGCCATTGTTTTGTGCACGAAATCGAGCTGGACGGCCCTGACACTTGCGCTCGCGTGCAGTCCGTGCCGAAACAGTCGGAAATAGTCCGCAACCACATCCCAGAGATACTTCTTGGTCGGAATACCCGCGAGTATGCTGAGACGTTGGTGGTTCAGTGTGTGGATCTCCATCCAAAGCTGTTGTAGATCCTTCTCGAGGGTTGCAAGGAAGTCTGCTTGCTTCTTTCTGTATCGTTGTTGGGTTTCACGCCGTTGCATTCGCCCGATATCCTCACTGAGCCCCAACACTTGAGCGATCGTTAGGGAGTTGTCGCCGTCGCTAACATCACCATCAGCGCTGGCAAGAAGTCGTTGGGACTTGGGG
>JAIKVE010001640.1:0-10889 GCA_024679115.1 Phytophthora pistaciae
CAGAACGCGCAGGGCGCCGCGTTCAACGTCATGCGCGTGTACTTCGAGCGCATCGTGCGCGGCTTCGACCCCGTGCGGTACCCGGAGCAGGCGGATGCGACGATGCAGTTCTTCAACGCGGCGTTCGTCAAGGACCTCAAGACCAACGACTTCACCGGTCGGGACAAGTACCTGGAGCAGTGGCAGCTCGTGAACGAGTGCCACGCGCGCGTGGGCTGCGAGGCCGCGAGCATCGACGTGTACCCGCTCATGGACGAGCACTTGGCCGACGAGGACGAGGACCTCGAGCGCCACGTGAACGTGGTCAAGTCGAGCGGCGCCACGACGCTGCAGATCTCGCGCACGACGATCGAGCGCATTTTCCCGCACATTCTGTCGGACGAGGTGCTGGTGCAGTCGCTCATCGGTAAGAGCTACAGCTTCGCCTTCACCTTGATCGCGTACGTGGACGCGCGCGACGGGCGCATCTTCCAGACCGAGTCCACGGTGGACCTCACGTCGGCGCTGCTCGACATGCTGCAGGACCCCTTCGTGACCATCAAGATGGTGGACGCCGCCGCCATGACCAAGCGCGGCAACCTGCTGCTCATGGACGACGTGCTCGAGGACCAGAACGTCATCGAGAACGGCTTCCTCTGAGTCACAAGGCCAAGGGAACCGACTAACTAACTGTATATGAAGCGTTGCTGTCGTGGATGCTGCTCAATTATCATGGAATATGTGGACTAATTCCTCAAAGAAATCCATG
This sequence comes from Phytophthora pistaciae, assembly GCA_024679115.1. Lineage (NCBI taxonomy): Eukaryota > Oomycota > Peronosporomycetes > Peronosporales > Peronosporaceae > Phytophthora > Phytophthora pistaciae. The sequence goes on from JAIKVE010001640.1 coordinate 749, forward strand.
TTCGATGACGTTCTGGTCCCCTCGAACCTCTTCACGCAGTAGCAGGTTCCCGCGCTTGTTCATCGTGGTCGAGGTGACCATCTGCACGGTCACGAAGGGGTCTTGGAGCAGGTCCATGAGCGCGGACGTGAGGTCGATCTTGGACTCGAGCTGGAAGACGCGGCCAGTGGCGGCGTCTACGTACGCGACCAACGTGAAGCTGAAGCTGTAGGTCTTGCCCATGAGCGACTGCGCCAGCACCTCGTCGGCCAGAATGTGCGGGAACACGCTCTCGATAGTCGCGCGCGAGATCTCGAGCGTCGTGACGCCGTGCGTCCTCACCACCTGGACGTCCCTCCCCTCCGACTGGAGCTGCTCGTAGTGATCCACCAGCTCCACGCCGTCGAGTTGGCACACGACGCTCTTATGGTACACGGAGAGCAGCTCCCACTGCTTCATGAGGTGCTCAATCCCCGTAAAGTCCGGCGTCTTGAGCCCTTCATCGAACGTCGAGAGTAGGAAGTTCCTGGTCTCCGCTGCCTGTCGAGGGGCTCCAATGGGGTCGTAACCTCGCGCCATGCAGCGGTAATACGTCTCCATGATCTGCAACGCCGCCGACTGTGCGTGTTGATGCGTAACTAGACCCCGCGCATTGAAGAGTGTGAGCCGTCGGTCCAATTCGTGGATCTGCTCCTGAAGTCGTCGGGTCTGCGCCAGCCCCTCTTTGATCTTGCGCAGACGCAGCTTCTTGGCGTTGGCGCAGTTCTTGGACTGCACTCGGCGATGAGCATGAGGGGTTTTGGCGCCTGCTGGCACGCCCAGAGCAGGCCTCGACTTCCTGCGGGGAGAGCTCGACAGCAGCCACTTGCTGAACATGACGAACGTCGCGCTATGAGGGAACAAATCAAGAGTGAGGGCGACCGTCCGTTATTAGACCATCGAAAGATCTCATGACATGCGAATTGGCGAAACCTCTTCAAGTCCATTGAAGCTACGTGAACACGCACTGGTCTTTCCTTCTGGAAGCTTGGAGCACTCGCTTGGTGCGGGTTTACTGCTTGGCTAGGGGGCTAATTGACTCAAACCCACTGGTTCTTGAGGATGTACAGGCGGCCGTCGATCACGGTCTTCCGGTACGGGAGATGGCGCGTTGTCGAATAACCTTCAACGCCTTCGTCTTCGTCGTCGCTGTCGTTGAGAGGCAGCGCGTTGACAAGCAGCAGTCGCTCGTGGCCACCACAAGTCGACTCGGCGAATCCACACTGGCTCGGCTTCCTCTTGGTTTGACGTTCATCGAGAGAAAACTCCGAGCGCTGGAGCTCCCTGCGTCGTTCCTCCTCCAAGTCAGTGACGGAGCCGTCAGCTCTTGTTGGGCGAGCGTGTAGCAGCCTCGACGCGTTTTCGTCGCACTATTCGTCGCTTGACCTCTCCACTGCGTGAACTGACGACGTCGGACAGCAAACACTCGTCGGCCTCCGTCGAATCGCAGCCTTACGCGCTTCCTTCCGAGTGTTGTCGGCCGATCAGCGCTAGCTTCATCCTGGTCTCGCTCCGCAAAGCTGTCACTACCGTAGTGCCATCTTGAAGAACGCTGGCGCCGAGCTTCTAGTCTGTGCTGATCTCAAATGAACGGCCAGATCGACTTTGGGGACCTCGTTTTACAAATGATGATCAAAAACAAATATTCAAAATGCTTCCTTACGACTCAAGCGTTCGTCATAACAACCTACAAATCGATACAGCTGCGCTCAAACCAGTCACGCACATCCTGTTGAAATCCCGTAATGCTTTCGACGATACCGTCTTCTCCGGCAGGCGCTTCTCATCGATCGCTGCTCTCAGTTCACCGAGTGTATAAATTCCAAGTTTTGCCAACTTCTTCGCAGTTTCCAGACCGATACCAGTGACAGCGGATACGGGGTCGGAAGCATTCATCGCTTCTGCCACGATCTTTTGCTGCTTGTAGCTATCCGCAATAGCTTCCGGAACAACAAACACCAGTGCCACTCGCTTCGGAGTCTTCTTCACTTCGTCGAGCAGACCCAGCTCCTCCAGCACCGCGATGATCCCAGACGCGTTAACGGAGTGCGTCTTCGAAATCGTCATCTGAAACATTATCAATTGGTTCGTGGAGTTCCACTCGATGAGGTTTTCTGCTGCAACAGCGTTGATACCAGGATCATCCATCTTGTCAAGATAAAACGCGTCAATCGACTCGAACTGCTTCGACTTCGGCTTATGATACGGCCCACGCACCGCTGTCGCTGGAGACAGATCTTCGATCTTGAACTCGTGGAGGTGGAGAGTCGCTGCGAGAGGTAGCTGCCGCTTTGCCTCGCTGTCATCGGACGTAGAAGTCAACAACCGCAGCTCGAGTGTGCAGGCGTTTTGTAAAGCTTGATGCGCACCAGACTCGAAGAGCCACCCCAAGAGTGATGCACCTTGCGGAATGCCCTCGAGCGACTTGCGTAGATGTTCCCTGTCGCCTTGAGCGAGTTCCAGCGTGTACAGCGCGAGCGTTCCAACGACGAATGGAGATGCGAGCTTTGTACGGTATTCCTTTCCTTTTTCACCAAACGGGATGTAATGAAGAACACTGGGGCAGGTAATAGAATCCGACACTCCTCTGAGCACGTCCCCAAGTTCTTCAAGGCTGGTGATGGTACTGATCTCCCTCATGAGTTCTTTTTTCGCGTTGAAGGCATACGATTCCGACGAAAAACATTCGCGAGCCACACCACCGAAAGTGCAGAACCGTGTCTTCAAAGTGTCATCACTTATGTCGCTCGCTTCAGTTGACCCCGCGAGAGAAAGCGCCACTGCCGCTTGTTGGAGCTCCTTGTACGTCCAGGGAGGCATGTACAGAGTGCAGTCGTCTTTCCTCACAGTTTCCAGCCAGTCTTCGTTCGGGCTTGTGAATGCGACCATCTGATTCGGCCACCAAGCATGGTTTGGCGGTCCATCGCACAAGAAGAGCACCCTCTTACCCTTCGCGCGTGCTTCTTTCAAGACAGCGCCAATCGCAGCTTCCTTTTCGCAGGTAGTGTATTCAATAATTTCCTCAGCGTCGCCGCTTTTGCCCTTGCAGACTAAGATCTCCGTGATATTATTCAGCACGTATGACACGGCAACGATCCAAGTCTTGGGTTCTTCTTCCAGAAAGCGCTTGAAGAAGTAGGCGTAAAAGACCGACGTGCCGATGCCTGCAAACGGGCAGCACACGCCCAAAGAGCACATTAAAACGTGGTTTCTACACGCAGTACTCAAAAAGACGTTAAGACTTACCTGGCGTTCCGGTTACAGTCACGCAGTCCTTCGCCTTGTCCAGCATCCCCTTCACAAGCTTGTAGTATTTGTCGTAGCACTCGCGCACGAAGAAATACTTGCCACACGTGTATTTGTGTACAAATGGCAGGGCCGGAAGCTCTGTCGTGCCTTTGGGGGCGGGTTGAGCGGCTTCGGTAGCTGTGCCAACTGAGTGAAGACGATCGTTGAAATTACCACGGCGTTCCGGACCCGCCTCGCGTTTGGGCGGTGCGTCAGCGGGCGGCTCGGTCATCTCCACGTCCTTGACGTCCTTGCCCTCCTGCTTGATATCGTCACCCATACTCTCGTCCTTCTGGTCCGCACCCGATGGACCGTACTTGGAGTCGGCCTGGAGATCGATCTGCTCGTAGCCAGACCCGGAGATAGCGCCGGCGTCAGGACCCTCTTGGCCACGCGGGCCACCGCCGCCGCCTCGCCCTCCTCCGCGCCCTCTTTCTCCAAACACACCTCGATCGCGGTCACCCCCACGACGGCCACGGTCGTCTCGGCCTCCATTGCCGCCTCCATATCCACGATCATCTCGGCCGCCGCTAGCTGCACCGTATCCACGGTCGTCACTGTGGCCACCATAGCCACGGTCTCCAAAACTCCCTCCTGTCCAAACACCACCACCATACCCACGGTCGCCGCCAGCTCCAGTTCCATAGCCCCGATCGTCTCTCTGGCCGCCTCCACCTCCATAGCTGCCTCGGTCGTCCCGTCCACCATATCCACCGTGCGAGCGGCCATCGCCGCTTCTGCCGCCATAGCCGCGCCAGCGTTCATCATACCCGCTGCCTCCACTGCTGTAGCTGCCGCCGCCTCCGTATCCAGCACCTCGGCTCTGGTCATAGCTCGGTCCTCCGTAGCCTCCGCGACTGTCGTAGCTGGAGAAGCCTCCGCCGTAGCCCGCAGAGCCGCCGTACCCGCCTAGGTCGTCGTATCCATAGCCTCCTCTACTGTGATCATCGTACCCGCCGTACCCGCCGCCTCCTCCGCGACTGTAGTCATCGTAGCCCGACGAGCGCGAGCTGTAGTCTCCCCCGCCGCGCTGATCGTAGCCGCCCTGCCCTCCACGTTGGTCGCCGCTGCTGCGGCCACGGTTGGGGCTGCGGCTGCGGCGATCTTGGTTACGGCTGCGGCGACGCCTGTCACGGCTCCGGTTGGGTGCCGACATTTGATTGTATTAATGAGGAATTTTGGGGGCGCTGCCTTTCATAGTTAATGCCATTTCATAGTTAATGCGCGCGAACCTAATGTCCAGTCCGCACTTAACGCGCCCGGGAGAATCCAGAAGACGGAATTGGAACAATGGAGAAGCGACGGCACTGGAACCCAAGCCACGCGCTTTCCAAGAAGGCAAAAACTATGCCTACCGATGCTGCCCCCAAAGGCACGACAGAGCTTCCGGCCCTGCCATTTGTACACAAATACACGTGTGGCAAGTATTTCTTCGTGCGCGAGTGCTACGACAAATACTACAAGCTTGTGAAGGGGATGCTGGACAAGGCGAAGGACTGCGTGACTGTAACCGGAACGCCAGGTAAGTCTTCGACTTCGTGTAGAAACCTCGTTTTATATGCTCATTGGGCGTGTGCTGCCCGTTTGCAGGCATCGGCACGTCGGTCTTTTACGCCTACTTCTTCAAGCGCTTTCTGGAAGAAGAAGCCAAGACTTGGATCATTGCTGTGTCATACGTGGAGGGGTACATGGCGGGGGTTGCAGTCTATAAGGGCCAGAGTAATGCTGGGGCTGGATTGAATCGAGAGGATTGGGACGCTGGCATTTCCACCACTTTGAAAGAGGCACGCACGAAGGGTAAAAGGGTGCTCTTCTTGTGCGATGGACCGCCAAACGAGGTTTGGCTGCCGGAACAGATGGTTGTATTCTCGAGCCCGAACGAAGATTGGCTGAAAGCTGCGAGGAAGGACAACTGCACTCTGTACATGCCTCCCTGGACGTACAAGGAGCTCCAACAAGCGGCAGTGGCGCTTTCTCTCGCGGGGTCAACTGAAGCGAGCGCAATAAGTGATGACACTTTGAAGACACGGTTCTGCACTTTCGGTGGTGTGGCTCGTGAATGTTTTTCATCGGATGGGTATGCGGATGGCGCCAAAGAGGATCTTATCAAACAGATTCGTAAAATCACTCGCCTGGAAGAGCTTCAGAATCTGCTGAATGGATTATCGAACCGCAATGTCTGCCATCGTATCCTCCATTATCTACCCGCTGAAGGAGCAGCGAAACAATACGATACAAAGCTCGCATCTCCGTTCGTCGTGGTTGAGCTTGGAAAGCAAATGGTTAATCTATCCGAGCACGGCAGGGAAAATCTACGCAAGTCACTCGAGGGCATCCCGCAAGGTGCATCACTCTTGGGGTGGCTCTTCGAGTCTGGTGCGCATCAAGCTTTACAAAACGCCTGCACACTCGAGCTGCGGTTGTTGACTTCTACGTCCGATGACAGCGAGGCAAAGCGGCAGCTACCTCTCGCAGCGACTCTCCACCTCCACGAGTTCAAGATCGAAGATCTGTCTCCAGCGACAGCGGTGCGTGGGCCGTATCATAAGCCGAAGTCGAAGCAGTTCGAGTCGATTGACGCGTTTTATCTTGACAAGATGGATGATCCTGGTATCAACGCTGTTGCAGCAGAAAACCTCATCGAGTGGAACTCCACGAACCAATTGATAATGTTTCAGATGACGATTTCGAAGACGCACTCCGTTAACGCGTCTGGGATCATCGCGGTGCTGGAGAAGCTGGGTCTGCTCGACGAAGTGAAGAAGACTCCGAAGCGAGTGGCACTGGTGTTTGTTGTTCCGGAAGCTATTGCGAATAGCTACAAGCATCAGAAGATCGTGGCAGAAGCGATGAATCCTTCCAACCTCGCCACAGCTGTCACTGGTATCGGTCTGGAAACTGCGAAGAAGCTGGCAAAACTTGGAATTTATAAACTCGGCGAACTGAGAGCAGCGATCGATGAGAAGCGCCTGCCGGAGAAGACGGTATCGTCGAAAGCATTACGGGATTTCAACAGGATGTGCGACCAATCGTGCATTGACGCGGTGGTGGGGATCGACCAATACGTGTGCTCGCTACGCATTCCCGATGGAGCTGGATACGTGTGTAGCAGATGTGGGCATCATTTGACTTGCCCTGATTGTGAGTCTTCATGATTCGCCCCATACTTACATATTTTAAGTAAAAGCGTTTGACCGGTTAAACCCTTAACCCCAGTGCAATTTTATCCTGCGAAAAAGGATCAAATCCGTTGTTGATGTGGCATACACAGGACGTTTTATCCTGGTAGTGCTATGGCAGTAGTACGTACAGCCCAATAGGGATTAATCCTAGTAGTGCTACTCTGTAGTACGAGAAGCCCAATAGGGATTAATTCGAGGCTTCAAATATGTGGTCCACAGAAAAAGTAGGTACTGAACTAATACAAATTTCAAGTGTAAGGGGCTTATAAATCTAATATTTTGCATCAAAAACACAAATATACTGATTTACACAAGTTTTATTACAAAGTATCGCAGGATGGAGGCTTAAATGACCTCTTACCTTATTTTTAGTAACTTGTATGGTGCAATACGTTAGAGCGCACTCCCAAGCACGTATGTATCCGATCGCTCATGTTAGAAACTATGGGCTTGCAGGTTAATCGAACGTTTACGTAGGAGTACGCGCCTGTAAGAAGTTTGGTTACTTGCTAAAAGTAACTTACTCGCTGGACAACTACCTTCAAAACTTCAACAAATCAAGCATAGCTCTGGTATCGCGGTGCCCCGCATATTCAATCAACGCCGCGCGGTATCCAGCATGGCGTTCGCCCTGTACACTTCGACGCATTTGGGCATAGCTTCGGGATCGCGGTGCCCCGCGTTAACGAATCGTCAGCTGACTTGCCATCGTTCCACGATACCACGGCGTCACTAGTAAATACAATATGCACGCAAAAGTTAGTCGTAAGATTGATGAACTGATAAGCAGCACGCTCGGTGCCACGGCGGCGAGTATGAGCGCGTGGAGGGTGGGGGCCGCCGCAGCAATCAAAGCACGCCTCACCAATACGTTGCACAGTAGATCGGTAGGTTGGTAGATTGGTGTAATGAGCTCTTCCCAGCAGCGCACTCGGTGCCACAGCAGCGAGTATGAGCCCGCGGAGGGTGGGGGCCACTGCAGCATTCGAGCGCGCGCTGAAAAGTGAAAAGAATCGCTGTAGAAACATTTTGGCAGTTTGAGACACCTCAAGTCGCGCCACGTCTAGTCAAGTTCTTTTCCTAACACTTTCCTGGGAGTAGTTCTTTGAAGTTTCCACTACATTGGGGGTCAAACGAAGTTTCATTAATGGAGCTTATGCAATGACCATCAGCTCAATCCGATAAGGGACGAGGAGAGCGGTGCCCCCAAATGGCCATGCAGTCAGCCCCACTAATGCAACGTCGAATCGCCCCGTGGACCTGTAACCATGTTCGCCGCCAGAGAAACAACCGACTCCTTGCAGAGCCTGGTGTAGGTCTTGAACGCATCGGAAACCCACCGGCCGTGAAACTGGATCGTGAGTGCATCCGTGCCAGCTCGATACATGTGGGTCGCCCCGCCGGCCCGGAGAGAATGAGAGCTGAAACAGCGCGGGTCTTCGCCAGTGCTTGCAGCCGACCGCTTGACAGCCTCTGCCATGTCGGCCGTAGCGATGCAGGCCGGCTTTCCGTGGCGGTCCAGGTACACTGCGGCCGGTATGTCGATGGGGAGATTTTTTCCGGACTTGGAGGAGAATCAGGGCACCAAACACGGGACACAGAAATGGATGTCCTGAGCGCGACAGCATCCTTGTTGTGGGAGAACCGCCTTGGTTTGTCTTGGGGCCGATCAGACGCATGCACACCGAATGCGCCTTGGGTGGAGACACTGTTGGGTTGCCTTCCACATCCACAACTGCGATGTCTTGCGCTCGCACTGCAAACCACTTGAAGGAACCTCCGGTAATCGCCACGACTTCCGACCGCCTGAGGAGAAAAAAGAACGCCAGGCACATGACTCCCCATAAGGCTTGCGCAAAGGGTTCAGTCATCGAGAGGCTGTGGAAGCATGCCTCAAGGAGGCCGATCGACACTGGTGCTTTCCGACGAGGTGGCGAGTCCAGGCGGCTGATTCCCTTGAGCAACATGCGGATGTGCGGGTGTGCAATTGGAAACTCGAGACCCGCTGCCGCGAAGAAGTGCCGAACACCGATGAGGACGGCCATGATCGAGTCGCTGCGAATGGGCCCCCCGGACCCAAAGCCATACTGGAAGCCGTGGAGAATAAAATCCGAGATGTGTTGCACTTGGGCAACGAGAGCCATACCGGAAAGCGACGGCGGAATGCCGTGGCGGGACGTCCAGGACGTCCACTTGGTCAAGGCTCGGCGATAGTGCTCGAACGTGGAGTCGGCAACGGAGTGCGCTCGGAGAATACGCTGCCAAATCGCGATCAGGCCTTGAATATCCACGGTCGGGGAAACGTGCGACCATCCTGGAGTTAGTGACGAAAAGTTGGCGGCATACGATGGGTTAGCGGCAATGCGGGAGCCAGCGTCGGCGCGTTCGTTGTCGGAGCCGGCCACGTGAGATGCCGAAAATCGAAGCTGGAACGAGGTCTCCCACCAACTAAGGAGCCGGATAATCACTTGGGCGCGGTGATTCCGGGAGGCGAGCTTGTTTTGCCACGCGACAGCAGAAGTGTTGTCGATGCGGAATCGAACGTGACATGGGCGAGCGTTGGGCGAGGCACCAGAACCCCATCGACGGCCCCACGCGTGGACCGCGAAAGCGCACGAGAGCAGCTCCCGGAAGCTGATATCGAAGCCGTTGGGCGCGCCATTCTTAAATGCCGCAATCAGCTGCCGTTCGCTGTCCGAAAACTGGTACGTGAGGGCCACTTGCGATGAAACATCCAGCGCGCACAAACCATAATCGGACGCGTCCATTTCGACAACAATATCAGGAGCTGGGAGAGCATTGAAGTATCCAGTGATACGCCGTTCAGGCGAGGCGTGTGGAGCACACGCCACCACCATAGCAGGTCTTGCTGCATGTCCGACGTAATCATAACACGCTGAAACCGATGCAGATGGCTTTCGCGTTGTCGTAGACGCTGGAGAAATGGCCGTGCCGCACGGATACATGTTGCGACGTGCCTGAGGCTACCCATCAGCGACCGGTAGGCTTGCCTTGAAAGTGCTGGGGCAGAGTACGCAGCTGCCACAATACCGCGAGCCTTGAGTATCTTCTCCATCGGCATCGATACCGTTTCTGCCGCCGAGTCGAACAGGAGGCCCAGTACACGCTGGCGTGTGTTCCAGTCGTTGAACTTCTTAGTGTTGATGGCGTCAGCTCCCAAAACAGCTACCATAGCATACCGTAGAGACCGGTCAATGTCCTCGCAGGAGGTGCCAATGTCCGCAGTCACATTGATGTGGTCGTCAACCCAGTGATAATTGAAGATACCATCGGGGAACGCGCCAGTCGTGTGTGTGCCGTGCACGTAAGCGACGGCACCACCGGTAATCTCGTAGAAACCCGGTGATCCGGTCCAGCCGAATGGTGCGGCGAGCTCGATCACGATGACATCGTCCTCCTCGATGTGCCCGGCGAAAAGATACACGCTATTGCTGTGAATGCTGATGCTGCAAAAAGCAGAAGCCACGTCACCAGCCATCACACACACCCGGGCCTTCGGATGAGCTCGCTTGGATCTCAGGATTTCAGTGGCCACCGCGTCGCAGTGAGCGTACTCCGGCCTGATGATGCATGCAGCCTGCAACCGCGTGGAAGGCCTCGCCTCGGTCCCGATTCGCACCTTGCCCACCAGG
>JAIKVE010001641.1:0-10886 GCA_024679115.1 Phytophthora pistaciae
ATGCGCGCCAGCGATCGACGCCGCACAACGCGCATCGCCCCGCCGTCGCTGACCGTCATGATCGTGCCACCGCTACCGCCCGAAGTCGCCATCACGCCGCTGCCACCGACCAAGGACTCCGCGTTCATCACGCCTCTGCCGTCGCCCAAGGTGGCGAAGAACGCCATGCCGCTACCGCCGATCAAGAGCGCCAAGTTCGCCGTGGCGCTGCTGCCGCTGACCAAGGACTCCGTGATCGTCACGGCGGTGCTACTGACCAAGGCCGCCAAGTTCGTCATGCTGCTGTCGCTGACCAAGCCCCCAAGCTGGTCGCCCCGTGATGGAGTCTCCGGCCGTGCAGCACTGCTGGTGTCTCGGCCAGGCGACGTGTTTGTGCCGACGCGGTGACCTTACGCCGTCGAGGACTTGCGTGATCAGATTAATGCGCCCGCAAACAGCTTCCCCGCGGTGCAGCACTTCGGATCATGCGGCTCCTGGGATTGCTGTCGGGCGGACAGCTGCCGCAACGCGCTCATGCACGTATACTGCAACGCAAATTACTTCCCTTACGAGGACAAGTGCGGAAACGGGTTGGAGAATTCGCTGAAGGTCTTTCTCGGGCGCAACTTACGCACCCGTCAAATTGGCGTCGTCGCTGCCGAGGATATTCGCCCAGGTGAGGTGCTGGGTCAGTACCTCGGAGAAATCAAGCACGTGATCGTAGTGCGCGCGAACCGGCCCCGCAACGGTGGTTACCGCCTCGTGCTGAAACAGCGTTCCGAGAACCGGCGTAGTCTGTTTGCGCTGCGATCAACGCGGCGGGCATGGGCGGGTTCATGAGGTTCTTGAACCACTCGTGCAAGCCCGCCGCCGAGTTCAAGGAGATGTCCAATCGCCACCGTACGACTGTGGTCGTGGCGACCACGCAGAAGATCAAGCGCGGCGCCGAAGTGACGGTGGACTATGGCGACGACCTTTGGTTTGTCTGCCGCTGCATGCAAGACGAGTGCCGCCATCGTAACATCCAAGATGAACAAGACCTCTGACAAGGTCGCCAGAGGCCGGTACGAGGGCTATGGTGAGTTTGGTCACTACGTAGATACGAGGCTTGTATGCATGTTTGACTGAATGAATGCAATGAAGGTGACCAAAGTCAGTAGCGTTGTGAATCCATCCTATTTGGTGATGTGCAGCTAGCCAAGAAGCCGAGAAGTCGACGTAAGCGTCCCAGTCGACGTGGGTGAAATAAGTTTTGGCGCCAAGCTGGAGTTCATCGTACCTTCGAAGATTGCGACAGGCTTGCCGCGTTGCTGCTGCCAATTCGCGCGCCGTTTTCGCGCGCTTCATGTTGACGCTACACGAAAGCAGCACCCGCGCAATGTCAAACCAAACTGATGGCAGCGAGGCCTTGTCCTCGCGCTAGCCGCCGCTACTGCTCGGCGCGATCGTCTTGCTCACTTTGGCATTTGCCTCGCAGCGAGCAAATCACCTCCACAAGCCCTTCTTCCACCCCGCCCCCAAGCTTCGCCTCCAAGCGCTCCACGCCCAGTACACAACGTCCCGCTCGACGACGTGTGGCACAAGGCAATTCGACTAACTCTGAAATACTTAAGTATGTAGATGGTTAAGCAAACTGGAAGTACCAACTACACGATGACCGATGTTGACCGCTTACTGTTGCTCATTGAGAGCGAGCTCCCGCTCGCCAGGGATGGGCTGGAGCGCCTGGAGACGTCCTTCAACGCAAACTGACCCCGTGGCGCGCCCGAGAGGGACTTTGAAAGCTTGCGTCGCAAGTTCAAAGTACTGTACGGCGCGGGCAATCTGACGGCGATGCCCAACATGCCGCCGCACATCCAGAAGACCAAGGAGGTGAAGCAGGCCATCGACGACAAGACCAACGTCGTCGAGATGGACGACGATGCCGACGAAGATCACCCCATCGAGCCCGACTTCAGCTTCGAAGCCGACCCTGATGACAGCTTCTACGGCGACGGCGAGGACGACGGCGAGGGTGTGCAGCTCTCCAACGGAGTGAGCTCGGCGAGGCTCAGTACCGATGAGTCGGCGGGCACCGACGCGTCCGTCGCATGCAAGTCGGCGGTGTCGAGCTCTCCCTCTTTGGGCAAGTTCCAAGAGCCGCTCGCCGCGCGAACTTTCAGAGCAACTGCTGGAAGGCGGGTCGGCAGCACAAGAGCACAGTTTAGACGCAGATTAACAGTAATCCGCTCAATCAATACATGGACCTAGTAAGACTTGTTGCGTTAAGGTAGTTGATGTCGCAGCCGGACTTGTACAGCAGAGTTTCATGGTGCCTCCAGGCACTGCGCGGTTAGATAGTGGCGGCTCCGCATGGCCACACGCCACGCCTCCTCTAGCAGCATGCTGTAGATATCGGGCCGCAGGTCGCTGATCGCCCTCCTCTGCTTGAGGAAGGCGTCGGTCATCACGAGCAGGACGTCCGTGTCCTCGCTCTCCATCGGTCCTTGCACTTGCGCCCGACACGCGCAAGTTCAACACTGAGAAAATCTAGAAGAAGTGCGGCGGGAGTGGGCCGCTCTGGTGTGCGGAGCAAAGTGTCGGGTACACATCGAGCTGACCGCACGCTGCCCCGTGCGGCCACCTGATTTAGAACAGAACTAATGGGACGCAAAGGGCAGCGATAAGCTACTTGTGGCGTAGCTTTTGAGCGATAAGTCGACATATATATCTTTATGACCGGCATATCGGCTGCAGGTAAGCCGCCTGTTTAATATATATTCAGCAGGCACCCAGTCAGTCAAGTAAGGAAACATAATTTGGTCCATCGTGGCTCTCCGACCTGAGTCAACGAGGATTCAGGTAGACCAATCTACCCGCGTAGACGTAGGGTTGACTACTGGTGCTACCAAGTGTGACGGGGCACACAGCACAATGCACAGAGGAAGTGCGTACGGATATTACTATCCAGGTGAACAGCAGTCACCAGTTCCCGGCCTCAATGATAACGGTTTGCTACAAACGACTAGGTTATAAGACTGACTGTATTTTGGTAGAGGTTAACTTGGTCTTAATACAAACTACAAGTTAACTATACTAAAGCTCACACAGCTCAAATGGTTGGCTTGCACTCATCCATGTATGTCTCTATCGTTGTATTCTGATCGGGAAACCGCAAATTTTAGGTCTCTTGAATCTGGCAATTTGGATTGTTTTGTATGCCTGAAAACAAAATCACTGACCAAATGGGCCTTTATTGGTATCGCCAAAGAGGAGCGAGGGTCAAGCATTCAGGAGCGGAACCACTTCGCAGGTCACGCCAAGCCCCAATAAGAAGATTCAACCGATGCCTAGTGCGAAGGTGTGCCCAACGCCCAGCGGTTAGACTCCATCCCAATAATCACAGCCAAAACTCTCCGCAACAGACGTGCGATACTGCTCTGCACGCACAACCGCTATCTCTAGCTAGGATAGCGTTGTTCGGTCATTCTTCATTTCCCAAGCCGAGCGGCACCCACCACACCACACCCGTATCGCGACCACGAGTGCCCGCATAAAAAAAATCAGGCTGCTGCGCTAATGAAGTTGACAATTTTCCCCATGCTTGCCTCAAACTGAAGAAAATCGGGCGTTTTGTATAGAATACGGGGTGCATATTGACCTGTGAATTCATCAAATGCGAAAATGTTCTCTGGATTTTATATCCAGAGTTAACGGAGGGAGTCACTCCGACCCAAACTTACCCCAGATTCTTATACGCAGAACCCTACTTAACGATATATACTCAAAACTAGGACAAACTTACTTGAAAACTTGACATCCCTGTTATATTAGAATAAAACTGGATACTTGAACTCAATATAGCGGCTTTTTTTCTCCTTATATTGCGTACTCGTTATATCCGTTCGTATGGATAATACAGTCTGATACGCTGAGCGATTCAACGAGCCTTCAATAATTAATAACAGCTGCACAAAGGATTCAAAGGAGGTGGATGTTGCTTGTGGCGGCTAAGTGCAACATCATCGTTAAATTACGACGGGTCGAAGTAATTTATTCGTGTGAATGTCGTCCGAAGCGCAACTCCTTTGCTGGAGCATATTTCGCATAGCTGGTGCTTGTCTACATGTATATTAACTATGGTAGCGGGCAGGCACCACCATTGCGACTCGAAAGGAACGCGATAAGAGATGGGTTAGCTGCAGATATAAACACTTTACAATGCGAGACTAGCAGTCGTCACCTTGGGGGTTGTATTTGCAAGTAAAACTGTAATGACATCATTACTGTTAAGATGTTTTAAATAAAAAAACGGATTTTCGCCAATGTGTACAATGTTTGAAGCGAGCGACTGGTGCGGCACAGGTGTGACGCGCCTAAGTCGCAACGGAACAAGTTAGGAATTTTTCATAGATTGCACAGTTTTTATTTTCTACGTACTAGCTCGGGTTTATGGTCGACAATCTTAGTACACTCATACAAAACTCAACAGTTATTAAAAACTTCTACTAAACCATACAGATCCGTTTAAAAAGAAAATCCAGAGCTTCACCGTGTAAAGCACGTGTAAGCACGGCATTAGTCTCGTTTTCGTTGAAATAGTAGGGGTTATCACGGTTGGAAAGTATGTTTGAGCATCCAATCAGGTGAAATCTTCGTGTCCCGGTTTTTTCAGCTCAAAAATCGGTAGATTTCAGACGGAAATGAAGGTTTAATATGATTGGCGAACTGATCCCTGCAAGGATAGTGCGGTTGGTTGGTGGTGGATTTGCACTTTCCTCGTGCTACGGGGCGCTCACAGATGAAAGCTGAAGGTTTGATTTTATTGGCCCCTGAAACATACTTACTTTCTAACCGTGATAACCCCTATTAATAGTGACGGATACTGGATTACGGATAGAGCCGCAGCCCTAATCGGATAGTGGTGGATTATGGATGGAGCCGTAGCCCTAGTTCGATCTCAAAATCTGGGTGCAAGGTACACCATTTCTGGATCAAATTGAGAATTTTTCAGTTCAAAACGAGAATTGCTAAAATCAAAACGAGAAGATGTTGGGTAAGAGATTTGGTGTCCCTTTCATCGCTTTCCAAAGGCTGATCCGATGAGTAATAATAGAGCGGCCAAGTGGAGCAAATATAATATAATATCCAGGTATAGAGGCTATTGGTCGTTATGTGTACCAAATAATTGCGGCTTTCTCGTTTTGACCTGAGCACTTATTGTTTTGATCTTGAAAATTCACAATTTGATCCAGAAATGGTGTACAGTGTGGCCGGACTAGAATGCATTAATTTATCATGTCTTTACGAATGCATTGTGCATATTGTTGTGTATTACGGTCAATTATGTGTGGTTATGTCATGTCAACGTGTTTTTTTACAGTGGCAACGGATAGGATTATTATGATTTAAAGGTTTTGGAATCACATGGTGCTTATTCATTTTACGCCTCAATGTCAGTCGTTCAGTGGGAGCGGAAGTGGGGTGCTCACTTCGCAATCTCCGAGCAAAAGTTTTCGACCCGAATTATGTTTATGCGGCGTACATTCTTGCTGGCCATTTTCCTGTTACTTGGTATCTCGGATGGTGCCTTAGTGTCGTCGGAACAAGGCACCATAGCGAAGATGACAGCGCGCGAGAACTTCACCCCGCGATCGATGACGACTGCCGAAGATATGGCAACCTCCAAAAGGTCTCTACGATCTCAAGCTGGCGCGGACATGGAAGACGATGCTTATGTGGCGAACGAAGACAGAGGGGTGGCATCTTTCGCTCGAGCCAGGCTCGACAACTTGCATCTAAGGTGTCGGCTCGCAAAACGGCAAACAAGCTGTGGCTAAAGGCTAAGGTGCACCCGAAGTCCGCGTTCAAGTTGCTGGGTCTTAACAAGGCGGGGCTGAAACTCGACGACAACCCGAAGGTGCTGCAGTGGCTAAAGTTCACGAAAGCGTACAGGGATATGAACCCGAACTCGGGATTCGACATTTTAAGCATGTACGCTATTCTACATCGAAAAACTTCGGATGCCGACCTGTCCATACTGCTCCGAAGCCTTAAAGACGCTTCGGGTGTGGAAAATGTGGTTGGCGAGCTCCGGCGGTATCAGTTTACTGAGTGGAAAGGGAAGGATCTCAAGCCGAACAAGGTGGCAAGAGAAAAGTTTGGTGTTGACAACCTCGGCAAACTTCCACAAGGCGACCCAAGACTCAACGTTTTGGATGACTATGAAAAGTATCTCGAAGCTGAGCGGAGGCACAGGGAGAAATTTTTCTGAACAGTTCGTTTTGCGATGGATGAGCAGTTTAGCATTCGAGAATCAGATCTGGCCTACTACAGTATTAGTTGGTATTTCCTATAATACTATGGACAGCATTGCGATTTCGTCTCCGCGACATTCTTGGAAGTTTACAGCAGGAGCATTCCACTGTCGGAATCGACGGTGTGGTGGGTTCTTGATCCTTCTTATTTTGCCAGAACGGTATCACACGCTATTCACGCTGCAATGTCAGCCGTCTGTGAAGCATGTATCTTGACAATGCAAAGGCTGAAGTCTTTATTACAGTGCCCTCTTGCTTTACTCACTTGCACATGATTGATAGCTTCTAACGGAGGTTTTTAAACCAAAATGCTGCAGTGGTGGCAATAGATGGAGTACAGTAGGTCGAAATGGGCATGTTGGGGCGTGGCAGTGGTGTATCGAAAACAGATTATGATACTGCGCATCGGACTTCCTTTACTCCGCAATTGCTAATGGCATATCTAGGTTGCAAAGTGGCTGCATTGCCATCAATTGGCTGGAAATCCTTGGGACTCGGAGGATTTGGCTTCAATTGCGGCGAGAACTGGGTGTTTGGGTGTGTTCTTTAGTGGCTGTACAAGCATCTGCCAGACATAGTGTCCGAATATGACAGGGATGAAGCTGCTGAGCATGGCCATCTCAGTGTCATGCTGTGGTTATATGAACACAAATACGTGCAGTGTACACGTTATAATGTGGTTAGTGCGGCGGGCAACGGCCACTTGAAAGTAGTGCAGTGGCTGCATGAACACTACCCCGACTTATTCTCATCTCATGTGAGAGATGAAGCTACAACACACGAAGTGTTTGCAACTTTTGCCATGGATAATGCAGCTCGCGATGGACGCCTCGATGTAGTGTTGTGGCTGCTCACACACACAACTGAGGGTTTTTCTGGTGCAATTATGGGGTCGGTGATCATACGGATCGGTTGCCCTGACCTCTCTCCGGTTATGATGTGGATGGCGAGCGTGTCGTACGCAGCGCACTCCACGACGAATAACGTTGCGGAATACAGGGGGCTATTAGTGGGACTTCGGCGAGCGCTGGCTCTGAAGCTAACGGGGCTTCATGTGATTGGGGACAGCAAACTCATCCTCACGCATCTGGAGCGACCACACCCTCCCAAGGCCGCTCACATGCGAGATATTTATGCGCAGTGCAGAACCATCGCGGACCAGCTCCAGATCACGTCCTGGACGCATCACCTCCGCCAATTTAATAAGATGGCTGACAAATTGGCGAATATCGCGATGGATACCAAACGCAGCACCCAGGTGCTCGACACAGACATCGCGCACCTTACCCCGCCCTGGTCGTCCGTGGCAGCACTACTCACGAACGATATTTCACAATAGATTGAAACACATCCAGACCCGGATGAAGACAGTAGACGGTCGAACTCGCCAGGCACCTCTGCGGAGGATGCCTGTGCTATCTAGCACCTCACAAGGTAGTTAGCAAGCTGACAGAAGATGTGTAGGCTTCTGACAGACGGACATTGTAGGTTTTCTAAATGACTGTAATGTACCTCACCAAAAACTAAAACTAGCTTTCTGGTGCAATTACGAGGGCGCCCTAACAGTTCGAGACGCTTAACTTATGTGAAGATATGTTATTCTCGGCCATAGAGACAAACGATCAAAGTGAGGTTGATCAATTATGAGCTCTTCACACGGCATACTAGCTGAGGATTTTTACACATAGGCAATGTACTCTCGTGTCCGAAACTCTATTCAGTGCTGTTCAAAGGATACTTACTCAGTAGTGGGCTTAGGAAAAGGTTAGCATTTTTTGGGGGGTTTTCAACATTTTAATGAAATTAAAATTTCAGAACATGTAAACAAGGAGAAAAACGTGGTCTAGATAGATATCATTCTTTTGTCTGCTTCGTTCGCAGATGGAGGTTACAACCAAAGGCTGAATTAAAAGGCGACGATACGGTCGATCTTGTTGCAGTGAAGAATCACTTTCTCTTCGAGCTTGTCGGAAGCTGTCAATGTAGAGCTGCGGCGGCTGAGTTGGGAGAGACCACGGAGTCTACCGAATGAACTTGAGTGGGCCGGGTTGGTGGAGAACGATGGGCCTGTGGCCTTGGAGGTCCAGGATCCGACCGAAACCATTGCCCCAATTCCGCCGATACTGTCGGTAGCTCGAAAGCTGGACGAGCTCGCCTTCTTCTCCAGTTCATTGTCGTTGCCGATGAGTGCCAGCGAAGGAATGATCTGGAGCTGGCTGAGGTCCGCAGCACTGTTCTTGCTCGCATCCAGGTCGTAGAAGGTGTAAAAAGAATCTGCCGATTTCAATGCACCAATTCCACAGCAGTCTCTTTCTCCTCATCTGTCGAGTCCGTACCAACCAAGAGCATTTTCGAGACATAGGGCGAGAAATTGTTGAGCCGCTTGTCGGCAGCACGGAGGTCCACGACGCATCGCACGCAAACTTCCGTCGGACGGGTAGCGCCCGGACCCTTGAATTTGTGTTTACGAGTGCCGTTGTCGGTGTTCGCGGCGGGCACAGACCGAGTAACGTAGCAGGTCTTGCAGACGACGTCGCCACACATCCGACAGTGGTGTCGGCGGCGATGCAGCTTGTGAAACTTGCGGCTGCAAACGGTGCAACAAGAGCGACTTTCATCTGGGACCCAGTTCTCCTCAAGAGCGAGCGTCCGCTTTGCGATGTTTTGCGAGTCGACCACGAGCGAGATATCGCAGAGCGCGGCCATGCTGAGTCGGTACTGAGCGTTCGCAACTAGAGCCAATTCATTGGCATCGGTGGCTCCCATGATGAAAATGTCCGACGTCGCCTTGGGTTCGTCCACTGAGGGGCTGACGAGCATCGTGCGCTTCATTCGCACACGAGAAATGTTCATACACCCTGAAAGGTCCGGACACTCGGGCACATCCACCGACGCCGACGCCACAAAGCCGATCTCCTTGCCGTTGCCGTCGACAGTATAGCCCACCATCTCCACGAAGCAAGTGTCGCGCTTACCGCAGATCAAGTGCTCGGCGAGCCACTTGATGCCAAAGTAGCTGTCCTTGGTGGCGCGGATGGTGCATAGCACCGCAGCTGAAATCACTGAGGACGACATCATCTTCTGCTTTTGAACGAAGTCTGCTGAGTTGGTCGAGTGATGCACGTGTAAGATATCGCGATAGTTGCCTTGAACGCGGCCAAAGGTGCGGAAAGACTGGAGCAATAGACTTGGTTCGAGTGCGTCTCTGTGGCCACTTACGCCAGCGACTGTACGCCGCAGCCCTGGTAGAATTCCAGAGTGGCTGCCAGTAGTGCGTCTTCTACGCGTACTCCAAGTGTGTCTGTCGCGAGCACTCGCTGTCTCGTTCAAGTTGCAAACCGTCGATCGCGGGGTCTTCTCCAGTGTCGTAGCCAATGGCGAAGTTGAACTGCATGGGTCGGCTCCTCGAAGCTTGAAGGTCTTGAGCTGGCCCAGTGAGCCGACAAAGCGCCAGTCCGAATCCAACTCATTATCTCTTTCAACTTGCTCCGAGCGGGCCAGTATAGCGTCCTGCACTTGTTGGTTCATCATGGCCTCGAGCTTGTCAACTTGGTACGCCGATAGCGCTACCGGTACGAACGCGGCGGAGCTCAACGACATTGTGTCGCTGCAGGAGACTTATTTCGTGGTCGAAGGTTTGGAAATGAGCTGAGGCAACGCCCATGGTACGTGAGCCCGTAGTTTTTGTGTTGCGCGAATTAATGTTGTGCCTTCTGCGACAGCAGCATGTCGCTCGATAAGTTAGAGGCAAGCCGCGCTCCCCGCCATAAAGTTGCAAGTCACATGGCCGAGCTCTTGGCCACGTGGCCCCATGTTGAAGTGAAAGCTTCACGTGTGCTCGCAAGCTAATGGTCCGCGTTGCCAGATGACCCTCGACCACCACCCAAAAACAAAAACTTGTGGTCCATGTTGCAGTGCAACGTTGTGTCTGTAAACGGATGGACCATTGGAAATGGACCATTCAGGGGATATGGTCACTTGTGGCTAAGCACTACAGCATCAATTCAGCCAACTGGACACCGCACAAGTAGTACTAAAGTAAAAACAAAAGATGTAAAAGCTTGATTGAAGCGCCCTCTGTCCTGTGTATCTCTATCTACCCTACCGTCCCTGGGACTCCAACAGCTCGTACGTGGCCATGATGCTCTCGGGCGTGATCAACCGGAACTGCTCATTCAGTTTCAGCAGCGCCTGCGAGACGCGCGCAATCTTGCGGCGGTCCTCCACGCTCATGGGCGTGGACGCGTGCAGCTGCCTCTTGGCCGTGAGCACCTCCACGCGGGTCTCCATGCTGTTGCTCGTGTCCTCCGTGTCGTCGCCTCCGAGCGCGGCCATGCTGCGGGACACCCAAATGTACCCGTTGGTGCCCAGGATCACGTCGATGCCGAGGCCCGGGAGCGTGACCATGTGCTGCTTCATGCGCTTGACCAGCGGGGCCGCCACGGCCACGAACTGGCCGTTCTCCAGCTTGCCGTAGCGCAGGCTGCGCGTGTGCAGGCTCAGCGAGCCGTCGTAGCGGACCTCCTGGATCTCGGCCGAGATGAGGTCGTTCTCCACGAAGAAGGCCCGCATCTGCAGCTGGTCGGCGTATGTGCGCCGGCGCTGGGCCCC